>PVJI01002685.1:0-139991 GCA_004026765.1 Micronycteris hirsuta | reverse complement strand
CTGCCCTTCTGAGCTCAGTCCGTAAGTCCTGTTCATCTTAAGTCACGAAGTGAGACATGGTGGCATAGAAAGTCAACTTGCATCAGTTGCATGGAGACTGAACTCTGGTCGAGCAGCAGTCTCCTGTGCCTGCGCTGCCCCAGATCTGGCTTGTACGTACAACGCACTGCATTGTAATAATGCAGCACTGCATGATGCCATTTTTTAGTGGATTATTTGTAACAACATGTCTCTAGTATACATATTAAGTAAATAGCTGTGAGGTGAGCAACAAATGCTGTCTTAATGTATCAAATACCTAATTAGTTGCTCCAAGAGACAAGAGTTATATTAATGTTACTTTGTAAGGGAGGAACTATGCTATTTTTAATGGAACTATCTTTAACATATCCTTTTTATTCACTCCACATTCATTTTTATTTCTTTAGTGAGATAAACAACGATGAAATGATGAGAAGATTTCAAAACTGAAATATAGCGTATGCTAGAATAGGGCATTTCAGGGCCACATAAACGCATTATTAAAATTCTGTGGCACACCAAAGATACTATATTTTTTTACTATATACTATATTTTTTGCCGCTCTGATGAAAAAATAGTTATAATCTTGATGCATTCACACAGGACAGCTATTGTTGTGTTGGCTGTTGTCACTTTTTATTTGACAGTCTAAGAGAAGAGGCCAGTGGCCCTGACTAAATAGTCAGATAGTGCATGTTTTAAAAATTCTTCTGGCACACTGGCCAAAAGTCACTGGAATAAGGAATAAGGTTCAAAGTGACAGCAGCAAGCTAAGTGACAACCACCCAAGTGCCACACTTCCAGTACCCCAGGCAGCAGTGACTTTGCAGCCAGTGCTACCTTGAAGAGAAGGTAGGCTCAGAGGTGACTCGGCACCAGGCAAAGCACCGCAGGGAATGGAGGTTATCTTCTTGGTCAGAGGTCTTTCCACTACACTTGGGTTAAAAGTTGTATTTTTTTCCTAAGCCTAGCCTGAGAAACAGGCTTTAAATTTTTCTTTCTTTTTTTTTTTAAGATTTTATTTATTTATTTTTAGAGAGAGGAGAAGGAAGGGAGAAAGAGAGGGAGAAATAGCAATGTATGGTTGCCTCTCACATGGCCCTCACCGGGGACCTGGCCTGCAACCCAGGCATGTGCCCCGACTGGGAATCGAACCAGGACCCTCTGGTTCCCAGCCCGCGCTCAATCCACTGAGCTACACCAGCCGGGCTAAATTTTTCTTTTTAATATCATCTTTGAGCATCTAGTAAACATATGAGAGGCTAGTTACATAACAAATAACTATCATAACAACAAATGAAAAGCTCTTTCATGAAAACAAGTGTTGTTTAAAATTACATATTATTTGTTTGGTTTCAACCAATGCCTCCACAGCAAATATGGCTCAGCTCTGGGTCCTGTTCTAGTTCTGACATTTTTTGGAGGGGCAGGGGGGCCATCTGATCCTTTTCTAGCTGCAGTCATCATCTGTATGCTGACAAATTCCTGATCTATGTATCTGGCCTAAACTTCTCCTCTGAACTCCAGTTTCCTATTTTCAAGGTTCTGTTTGCCATTCTCACTTGAATATTGTAAATGTACATCAAACCATCATGTCTGAAACAGAATTTAGGCTCTTTATCCCCAAATCTGGATCTTTTCCAGCATGTTTATCTCACTCAGCAAATTGTCCCACCATCAACCATTTAAATAAGCCAGAGACCCAGAAACTATCTTTGAAAACCTCCCTTCTCTCACCATTAATGCCCAATCCATCACTTGGTCCTGTCAATGCTGCTTCCTAAATATCTCTAGAACCTGCCACCACTGCCCCATCTCCGCTGATGTATTACTCGGATGCAGCATCCTCTCTTTCCTAGACTTCCGCAGCAGCCTATAAACGGCTTCCTAACTTCTCCCAGCTACCTCTGGCCAATTTTCACTCTGCAGCTACCATCATGTTTTCGAAACACAAATCTGGTTACAGCATTGACGCCGTGCATGTTTCTGATCTTCTCTTGCCGACGCCTGCTCCTTTCCTTTAGAGCTCTTAACTTGGGGTGTAGTTATATTCATCTGTCAGCAGAATGGTCCTCCCAACACCACTGAAGTGCTTCCAAAGAGACCGCTGGCTTCTCTATCACTTCAGTCACAGTGCTAGCTAGACACAGTCAACTCACAGTGAATGAACAGTCATCCATTTATAGATGGCATTCATAGGTGGCACGCTTTAAAATACCTATTAAATCCGTTGGAAGAATTAAATGACTCTTCTCTCATTCAGTGATCGAAGAACACTGTGAGGTGGAAAGGACCAGGTTTTACATTTCACTGAGAAGCAGAGGCAAGCTAACCCTGCCATGTGGCAAGCCAGGGTCAAAATGTAGTGCTTTGGATTCTGGTTCTTGCTCTCTTTCCATCATAACACATTTTCTTCTTGGATAACAAGCTTCATCAGCTGCCCAGTCCTCCACTCTGAAGAGCAGGGGAATAATATGTAAACACCATATTGAAAACCTAATGCACAGCCAATGCTAAGATGAATCCTCCATATCAATCACGGAAAGCAGCTCTCTAATCCTAAGCAGTGAGCCGAGGTTTTCTGAGGCGGCAAAAAAGCAATGTAAAGCATACAGTGCTGCCAATTGGAAGACCTTGTCCGGTCTTTGTTCTGCCACAAAATAAGCATGTCAGGACCTTGGGCAAGTCAGGGGCTACCCCTGCTTCATTTGCAAAATGAAGATGCCAGTCACTTATCGGCCTACCTCGCAGGCTTATTGTGAGGATTAAATTGAATGATGCTCGTGAAAAGCGTTTTTACTGAGCTCCTGCAGTACTATGCATGTGCCTCTTTTAGGAAATATCTTTTACTTCGTGTGGTACAGTGAGGAGATCACTGGGTTAGAAACCTTGCATTTAAATCCTGCTTTTCATATTTACTAGTCATGTAGCTCTCTGAGCAGTACTTTGTAGATTCTCTGAACAGAGCCATGCATGCTCGTCCATAACAGGAAGATTGTCATTCCTGCTTTATCTGAAGATCAAATGGGCTGTTTGTGAAAGTAATAAAGTTCTTTCTAATTATGAATCAGGGGATATCTGTATTTCATTGACTTTCATTTCCAACCTACACAATGACTTGCACGGAGACCTAGCTAACAAGAATTGGGTGCTTTTGCTGCACCAGGCAATGGTCACGTGTTTTAGGCACTTTTTCTCAACTTCATTTAATACTCATCCCAACCATACATGTCGAGTATTATTATTATCCCAAGTGAGGAAAGCAAGGCACCAGTAACTGGCCCAAGGCCACACGGCCAGTATAATGCTGAGCCAGGACAGTAAACCATGCAATTAAATCCCACAGCCACATAGCCTGAATCTTTTGGCTACACTGCATCACCCTCCTTAAGTACCTTTAGATTACGAAATGGGATGATGTTCTTTACAGACATTACAAAGTTTGCTGCTGTAATTTTTATATGGTAAATAAATGATGCAAATCAACTTAGCCATTGAAACATAAAATTATCGGAAATAAGCCTATAGAAGAACTCCATGTCATAATTCTAAAAAAATAGAGAAATTGTGTCCTTCACCAGGTTAATCCATTAGGAGGAAGCTTCTGTAGCAGTTGAGATTGCCTGCTCTGGAGCCAGGCCTGCAGTAAGTCCTGGTTCTACCACTTACTAGCTGCATCCCAGAGGTGTATACCTCTTCTTCTGGACAATGTTTTGTTGGGAGGATTAGATAAGATAATGTAGGTAGGACGCTTAGTCTGTGCCTGGCATAGTAGGTGCTCAATAAATGCCTGCTCTCATTACTCATGCTGACTCTGCGGGCTTAGGCACGTGACCGAGCTCTCCCCTGAGCATCCGTCTCTAAGTAGAAGGAAGTTGGGCTATGATTCTAAAGATCCCCTTCAATTCCAGTGATTTTTAGGTACAACAAGGGGGATAGCTGGATATCTCTGACGCAATTTTGTCTTGTGAATTCTATCTTTTGGGTTCTAGAATTTATGCTGCTCTCTGATACATGAAATAAAAGCACCCAAGTGACCAGATAAAAAATGTTTTCTATGGCACTTGCTTTATTGACAGCATTAACCAGTCAGACAGATTAATGACGATCTCAGCTAGAGTAATTTTCCTGACAAAGTGATTGCTAATCTGAGGCAAATGTTCAATCCACTACCTTTTAGAAAGCTGTGGTGTTAAGGAGCTAAATAAACCTACATGAGCAAATGAGCATCACAGCTCAGAAACACACGGCATGTGTTCACTCTAGTGGAGAGCTAGAGAACACAAAAGGGAACAGGTAAAGAATAGGTAGAAAATTACATTTACTTGAGTTGGTTGTTGCCAAGAAATTAATATGAAATGAGAGTGTAGTACGCAGAATATCGGTGCATGTTTATAATGATCGGCCAAGGGATTTTAGCTGTTTAACAAGTGAAGGATAACAAACAATGAAATGCTGCAGAATCAATGAATTGTAGGTCCCTGTGGCATCAAAGATTTGGTGTAATCCGAGTCCTACATAGAAGATGAGAAAATAAGTGTCTAGAAGGTGCTATGAAAGTGTGGCGTTTAAACAGGGATCGTGGAGAAGCTGCAGGGATTGGTGTTGATGAGGACCGAGTCTGTCCAGGGGAGTGACTAGCTGATGGGATAAGGGTGACTGATCCTTGGGCTCTGAAGATAAGAAAGATTTCAATAGATAATGACATAATGGCTTTATAAGTAGGAAACAGTGAGCAGTTATGAAAACAAATGGCTCATACAAAAAATAGCAACCTATTATTATGATTACATGCCCCACTTTGGGCTTTATTGTCAGCCTTTCTCCCAGATCATCTGAGCTCACACTATTCTGAGCCCTGAGCCCCTCCATTCTGCCTACATGCAGTGACTGACTGACCCGGATGCTTTCCTTGAATTTTTCAATTGATTCTCCTAGTAATTCTGAGAGCTACAACTGTTCTTCTCTTTGTCAATTATAGCAGGAAAAAATGTTATGCTTGTTTTTTACATAACTAAAAACACAAAAATCAACATGTGATCACTAGTAGTTCCATTTCCAAATCCATCCATGGACTTAAGTGGCATATTTTAATTATTATAAATTTAAGAATATTATTCTTTTTTAGCAGTGGAGTTAGTTATCCAAACTGTATTTCAAAAGATAACTGAAGACAGTGAGGATAACTAGAAGGTGAGGGCCTATTGTCAGAGATCAGGGAAGCATGGCGAAGAAAACAGAATAAAGGGGGCACGACTCAGCTGTGGCCAAGGCAGAGACCTGAGAGGACTTGATGGTTAATGGTAGTGCTGAGAGACTTGATTTGTTTGTTTGTTTGTTTGTTTGTTTTGTTTAGTCCACAGAATAGGGGGAACTAACATAAACCAAAAAAAAAGGAGGAAATATATCTAAAGAGGAGACAGTGAGTCTGATCTAGGGCAACCTGAATTCAAGGTGCCTCTAGAAAATCCTTGTAGATACATTAGGGCAACTGGGCAAGAATGATTACCTCCAGTTTTCACAACTGTACGCACTGGGACTCAAAGAACTTACGAGGCTTATCAGAAGGTCACAGAGTTAAGTATTTTCAGAGATAAGACTAAAACAAATTCCGGCTTCTTCATGGAAATGAACTGTCTTAGGGAACATAGGCTTTTTGTGTATATATATACTTTTTTCCTTTCTCATTAAAGTCAGGTCAAATTATAAAAGACATAGAAATTTTAAAAAGATATACTTTAATGGTATCTGTGAACTAGAAAGGAAAACCTTTTGAGACACAGCGTGAGAGAAGTTGTACTATTCTATCCAACTATCACACTGGAGCATTTTGAACTAAATACCACTCTGGCTGGCCAACCATTATTGTCCCTTTCAAATCCCGACGGGTTCCTAAAGATCACTGTGTGCTTACAGCCCTCAGAAACCGGAGAGACCAGAAGCCTCACACTTGAACTCCAGCTTCTCCCCACATGCCCTCTATTAGCCCTTCAGGACGCACTGGAAGACCTGCGGCAGCCGACTAGTCCATTTGTCCCCGAAGAATGAGTCATGACAGCGGGAGCAAGCTCAACCCTGTGGACCGCTGGGGGCCAGCAGGGCACTTGCCATTTTTCTCTGCCTTTCACCCTTTCTTTCCCCCTCTCCTTCTTTACTTCCCCCATGTCACTACTGCTCCCAAACTGGTCCATATGTGTAGACGCATAGAACAGGTTACGTTTTCTTTGGCTGTTATACTCCACAGAAGGTGAATGTAGTCCTTATTCAAAAGGAAAGAAGAAACTGCCTCGTCCAAAATGCCCCTGCCTACTGGTGGCTATCTACTTCAGGCTGGTTACATGTAAAAGGAGGTTTAATATGGAAGAAAAGATGTAGAACTCGAAACTCAGCCAAGTCAATGGACGGACACTTTATAAAGACCTTAGTTGCACTATACAAACCCTCATCTATGGAAGAACATAGTGATAAGATTCTCTCCCTGTGTGAGAGTCCAGTCCATTTGTAAATAAGTGTTCTTCTCTACAGGACCTAGGAATTTGGCAATATAGGGTTTCTCCAAAGCAACGTGGCTTTCACATGCTGATCTCTTTGAATACCTTTGACTGGCATTATAGAAATTCCAAAGGGCCAGGAGGAAGAGAGAAACTCACAGAATGCCCAAGGAACAAAATGGAAAGATCCACTGAGTGAGCATCCTATCTTTCTGATTCCTTCTAAGTGAAATGTTTACAGAGTAGCTTTGCTTTAATCTTAAATAAAATTTTCCAAACATTGAATGTGCTT
This sequence comes from Micronycteris hirsuta, assembly GCA_004026765.1. Taxonomy (NCBI): domain Eukaryota; kingdom Metazoa; phylum Chordata; class Mammalia; order Chiroptera; family Phyllostomidae; genus Micronycteris; species Micronycteris hirsuta. The sequence continues at coordinate 133,186 of PVJI01002685.1, read as the reverse complement.
ATATTCAATTGTACATGTTCAAATGTTGATAAACTAATGACCTATCATGATGATACCAACCTCATGGGCATTTGACAAATACTGCAAAATTCCATTTCAAACAATATGGCAAACCAGATATGCTGTAAAAAAAATTCTGCTGTCATAGCACACCTAAAATATTGGGTAAATTATTAAAAATTTCTCACTAAAAATTATCCATGAATATGCTAGCAGCAAAGTAAGGGAATTGGCATGGAGAGAAAGCAGCCCCTGTGGAAGCTGGTGTTTGTCTGAGAGAATTTACCCATTTATGGAAGTCTATAGCTAGGGATTTTAGAAACCAATGGGAGAAAAGAGTAGGAAACAAAGCTTGTAGATAAAGTAGTGTACAAGCTCCATTTAGAGCATCTTGCATCGCCAATATCCTGAAAGAGCAAGCCTCAGTGAATGAACTAGAAAATGAAACTACACTCATGAGAGAACTAGTGAATGAACGCACATGCCAGTCTCAGCCTTAGTTTTGCTGGAACAGGAAAAAAAAATCAACTCACTTGAGTTGATATGTTAAAAATGGCTGAAAAACAAATCTTATTGTACCTATAGGACTTTCCGATAACCAATAAATATCAGTATGAGATTGTATGGGCCAGAATATCCTTAACAAAACTTTTGCTTCATGTGGTCTCATGTGGTAAAGCAAATTCTCTCAGGAGGTTGCACTTTAAATGTTGACCTCAGAAATCCCCTCAGATAAACTTCTGAGACTGGAGTTAACAGTCCAGACTCATCCAGACATGGGAGGGAATAACCCACCAGGAGGAAGAATCAGCAGGAACAAATCACAGAGCCAGACTCACAAAGACTCAGATTTTAGAATGATCACATATGGAACACAGAGTCGGTAAGTTTAAAGAAATAGCAGGAGATATTATACAATTTATCCTTATAAAAGAGATGGAAACTTATCTAATCTCTGTCTTAGCTTATAAATAAGCCCTGAAAGTCTTAAAATCATGGAAGATATTAAAGGGAAGATGCTGAGAGTTAAAAAACAATAGTAGATTTCGGTCTTGAAACCAGACACACACACCTCACCTTTGCCTAGTCAATAATAATATATATTAACAACTTCTATCAACTACTCTTGTATGACCTTTATAAATGCAACCTAATTTAACCCTAACAAAAGGGTAGTGCTATTTCCTCTGTATTAACATGTAAAGTGGGGCTCAGAGAAGGTGTGACCCCATTATGTGCTCCCAGGAAACTGCCCTGGGGCCTGGTGATGTCAGTGCCAGAGCTGAGACTGCAGCCTAGCCCGGGACCCTTCCACAGCCTGTTCTCCCAGCCTGCAGCCTGTTGCTGTTCTCTGTTTATCGCTTTGAAAATCAAGAAAATAAACTAATAGCAGATTTTCACATGCTTGTCTCTTTTAAAGTTTTCTATAAATGACTTAATTTGATTCTATAAACAATGCTGCTTAAAAAAAAACCACACAGGAGAAGGAGACATACAGCCTCCCTTTAGCAATGAGTGGGTGACACAGAGTAGATTCCACACTGTCTCCGAACTCCTTGCCCAAGATCTCCCACCGCCAGGACCCCACGCTGGACATGTGAAGAGTTGGAGTATTGGCCTGAATTTTACTGGTAGCACCTACCTGTTGTCACCTTCTCTGGAGAAAAAGACCGTGAAGGTTTGAATGTTCCCTTTTGCTTCTGCAGGTGGGCGCCAGCTGAGACGGATGAACCGACTGGAAACCAAGACGGGGACCACATCTCTGGGAGCAGAAGGAAGGACACTGGAGCTCGGGATAGCTGAGGAGGAAGGAGAGGAGGCTGTCAGAGGTGCTGGTGCCGCAGGTGGGCAATGGACTGGACGGGGAAGCAATGCGGACCCATCAGCAAACAGAATGGTCCATTCACGTAGCTGCTAAAGGAAGGAAGAAAGACAAGGGAAAGCAAAGAAACCGTGTATGGACTCAAAGGTATAATAGGATTCCATGGGGCTTATAAAAGGGGGGCTGATTACTAGCATAGATCTACTGCCTATTTTCCAGTTTCCGTTGCTCACGAAATTGATGACAGTGAGAAGAAATGTCCTATTTAAGCATGAAACAGGGAAACATAACCATGAACTTACATGTATTGACAAATGCCTCAGGTAACAAAGTAGTTGTTACAAGACCTTATTCCACTCAGAGTCCTTTTACACTGTTTTCAATATAATTTGAAGGAGCTCTCTTATGTATTTTCTAAGACCACAGAACATTTAAAGAAGCCAACTAAAAATGATGGAAGCTAACAAAAAGCAGAAACAGTTCTCATGGACTACCTGCTAGCAAGAGAAATGACAGAAAAAAAATTCTAGAAGACATAAAGATATGCAATTGTACCAAGCTGGTAGCGTATCACTAAATTTATAGCCAAATTTAACAGCTGTTTTTCATAGGAATAACTTAATCATCCATAATTGGAAAACTGGTTTTTCAAACATTTGGGGGTAATTCTAATCTATAATAGAAGTTTCCTATTAAATGTGTGTGTGAATTCATAATTCATCTGTACTAAATAGCTCTGTTTTCTTCTTATGAGTTCAGATCCCCAAGTCCGGGGAACATGTATTTCATCTTGACAGGTGATTCCTGGCCCCAAATCACAGGAGCCCATTTGCTTACATCTTGTCTTCAAACTGGCTTTTGTAAGCCATGTTCCCCCAGTTCTTCTAAAAGGCAATCTCCTTGCTAGCATCTACGCTCTCAATGGGCTAGCTGCTGCAGACTGAACTCCTGTTAGTTAGAAAATGCATCTGGGGCTAGGGGGCATTCTTGTTTCCCAGGGATTCTAGAAACATTATCAACTTACAGTGCATAGCAGTTATACAAGAAGGAGGCTTTAAAGAACTGCAGAAAGCTTTCATAGTTATTTCTGGCTCCGTATAGTCTTAGCCGACTTCTTTATAGATAAAATTTCCCTTGCTTTCTTGATCAACACAGTATTTGAAATACATGGAAGACTAGCGATAATTTAGTTAATCTTTCATGGCATAGTGGTGAGGGGAGGGTGAAAGACTGATACCTGGAGAAGTGGCTTCTCTTTCTAAAATATGGGTGACATGAAGCATCTTGGTAGACACCTTTCCTTGTGTGCACCATGGACAGCCCAAAGGAGCACACTGAAGTGAATTTATCCTCTCCCTCCCCCCACCCCTCCTGCTTCTCCCCCAGAGCTGCTTAACTCAGTGGTGTCTCACTGGCCTCTGAACTGTCCAGTCCGGAAAGCCCAACTGCGTCCCCTATTCCTGACTGTCTCTCTCACGCACCCCTTCTAGGATTCTCCCTCCTGGACCTGTGGTAAATCAACTCCGATTTATCTCTGCGGTCACACTTGCACCCACACCACCACTCTCTCTCACCAGGACTCTCACCGTCTCCTCCAGCTCCCCTGCGTCCCCTTCCACTTGCCTCCCTCGTGTGGACTCTCTGTACAGCACCAGAGTCAGCGTGTAAAAGACACATCTGGTTACGTCACTCTACTGTTTATTGTCCTTCCTGCCTTCTCTTTCCCTCGGGGAAACTCCAAGTCTCTCCATCTGCCTACCGGCCTGGCTCCTGTTTATCCCTTTTCTTGGTTTGGCTTCCTCCACAAAGAGCACCTTAGAAGGGCATTTGAGTGCAAGTGTATCATTTGGGAAGTGACCTCAGGAAACCAGTGGGGGGTGAGGAAGTGAGACAGCAGGGATCAGAGGCTAGAAGAAGTGAGTTATCTGCCAGTTCTCACTGTGGGAAACCCAGGGGAATCCCACTGAGGCTCTGGGAGGCAGAGCAGCTCAGTGACCCACCCCTGAGGGAAGCAAGTTGGGGCGTTGATCTACCATCCTCCTCCATTAATTGAGGGTGACTCCAAGGGCGTTAACTTCCCTGCATTGCAGCCTTGCGGGTTCCTACTGGCACAGAAATACCACCTTTGGGCAGAGGCTGGCAGGGGCCCACACTAAGCAGCATTCATTGGCTCTGCTCATGCTGCAACTACTCATGGACCATGTCAGCCCTTCTCCTGGGCACAGAGAAGGGTGGTGACCAGCAGATGAGCCCACCGTCCTCGGCAGCTTTCATGGATGCTCCTGGCTTTTTAGCAGGCTCTCTGCGTGATGAGCCATGCGCAGTTCCCTAGGGCCTGGGCGCAGGCGGCTCCCACTCTTTGAGAAGCCCACCTCATTCACTTGACTCCCACTTTCCTTCTGACTTAGTTGCTTTTCCTTTGACAAGACTGGCCCAAAGTATAAATAATTGCAAACTATGGATCTAACAGACACTAGTTGATACCTACAATATAGAAAGCATGTCTAAAAATCAATAAGGTAATAGAGAATCTTATTCTAAAATAGGATTCAACGTGACAAATAAAAGAAATGTGCATTAAAATAAAATCTAGAAACATCTATCTGAATAAAGTCTCTAAGAAAAACAATTTGTCAGAGTAACGAGATTTAGAGAATGTTAGTGCCTGGTGTTGGCCATGGAGTTACACCCCTTTGCCCTCTCAGCTGAAACGGTACCGACTTTTCAGAAGCCAATTTGGCAAACTTCTTTAAAGTGAAAGATATTCAAACAATTTTACCAAACATTCTCATAGCACATTTTCTCAAAATGTTATACCTATACATTTTATCCACTTTTTATAAATGGGATTCTTACTGGACTTAAAAAAAAAGATTTTTTAAACATAAAAGGTGATCAATGATGACTTTGAAAAATCTTCGGAGGATTTTCAAGAAGTTAGAAAAATAATTTTTATCAAAAGCGTTCTGCCCCAAAGCACCTCACTCACAGATGGCAACGCATCAAAAGCGAGGTGGCTTCTCCACCCGTTCGGGGGGCTGCCAGCAGGGGGAGCAATGGGGCTCTTCCCACAGATGCTCTCCCCTCCAGGCTCTGGCTGTGTCTCCTCCAGGGCTGGTCTTGACTCAGATGGCGCAGATAAAGCTCAGAACAGAATTAATCACGGACTCTTCACTTCAATTTAAACAGTTGTTATATGAAAAGGAAGGGACACATTTTTAACAAAGGAATGGCTTCTGGCTTGATACAGGGAAATTAATTTTGTGCACACTAATCCTCTGTGCTTTCTCTAAACAGTAACTGGTCTTCACAGAAGGTCTCAATAAGGAACCAATCAGGACTTTCTTTTCTTTGCTCCTGGAGGCCTAATCTCCAGTCTGGCCCTAATCTCTCTGGCCCGTTACTGTTGCCCTGGTTACAGCTTCTTTATCGGTTGTCATGGAGAAGAGGCGAATTTGCCAGCCTATAACATAGTCTTTTTTTAAAGAATCTCTTTTTAAAAAATTTTATCAGAGCAAAATGCAAGAAAAAATAGGTGCTTTCTGAACATAACAGAAATGCAAAGAACAGATTGTTTTGAAACCAAAAACTAATAATAACAACACTTTTATGGTGTCATTGAAAGAGCCTTGGAAACAATTACATTATTGGGTTCATTTTTCTATAAAGCCACATTCCCTCTAGATACCAGAAACTTTTGTTCTGCCAGATTTTTACTCTATAGCATTTGTGGATATTAATTTTTCTCTACACTTATTAACAATGCCCAACCTCCCCTCCTGTGAGGCACATGAAAGATGATGAAACATCTTCATAGAATCACAAAAATATTTCATTTGCATTAAAGTTCAAGCACCCAACACACTTTTTCCCTGTCACTCCCTATGTTGCCGACTAAAACTATAAATGTTGCCACCAGACCCACTAGATGCTATATTCGCCACATCTCCTTATGATCTTGAAGATTTAATAAACACAAAGTATAAATAGATAACATCAGTGAAATGACAGGAACATTTAATTGTCCTAAAAGCAAACATCTATTCATTTTCCTTTGGCATTTTTCCTTGTTGGTGTCCCTTGACATCCAGCTCTAGCTTTTAATGGTGTAATGGAGAAGTAGATAAAATTTAAATTTTGGTTAAAGTTTTTGTCATTAAAATGTAATTGCACAATTGTATATGATTGAAAATAAGAAACAATAACATTTTTATAAAGCTGCACTTTATTTTCAAAATTCAAAGATTCATGGCTTTGGAGCGAGTGCATTGAGAACCTTAGTAAAACTAAGAAATACTTAAATTATGAATTTTTAAAAAATAGTGATTTGAAACTATATTTCATTTTAAATGGACATGAGATAGCTGTTAATAAACTCTATTATATCACATTGAATCTTAACCTTTACATAAAATAATTTATTGGATTAGTATCAAAAAATGAATAATGATATTTATTGAATGTCTATCACGCACCTACTGCTTTGCTTAAAGAATTATTTGTTTTTAAATCACATATTGTACCCTGAAAGAATAGGGAACTAAATTGTTAGATAATCACAAAGTTTGAGTCTCTTACTTATAAATGAATACCATTCTAAGTTTTTTGGCAGGGTGGTTATTTAGAAATCAGAACCCACTTTCTCACTAAACCATTTCTATTCAATTCCCAGAAACCTATTTAATTTACCACTTTATAAACTATCATAGTACTCACACTATGAAATTGGAGGAAACCTATATGAATTTTCTTTGGTAAAATCAATTTGTGCATCTAATCACTAATCCATTCAATATTCACGGAGGGATTCCTATGTGTGCAGCACGGTAGGAAGGCCTGTTTTAGTCCATTTCCCAATTCCTGGATGAAAACCGCTCTTTGTCATGCTCCCTGCCCCTGACTCACCCTCAAGAACCTATATCCTCTCACCTCCAACATGGCTCCTCCATTCCAGCTCTACTTTTTCAGTTGTCTTGCGCGGGGAAATCTGAGGAAACCCCAGTTGATGGTCTCTGGGCAGAGGGAGCTAGGCTTGAGGAATTCCCACAGGCTCCTGTGGCAGCCGGGGTTCCTTGCTATCTCTCCGCTCTCCCCACTGAACTTGCTGGGCCCCGTGAAGGCCTCACACTTCCACCTCTCCCACTTCCCTGCGCTGCAACCTGAGCAGCGCCACCTCCCTCCAACTGCCTTGCTGCCCTGACCTTCACATTTCACTTTGGCTGTCACCTCATGATCCCCACTCTGGTTTAGGTGCCTCTGTTCTGGGCTTTCACAGGACCAGGATAGGTGTCCCCTCGGGACACATTACCCTGCACTCTAATGGTCAAAGCTCTGTGAGAGGAAGAACCGAGTGGACACTGTTGACCACGTTAATCCCCAAACCCAGCACCGTGCATTTAGTCAAATCCCAGGCATCCAATACATTCTTGCAGTGTTAGCAAAATGAAAGGCTTTGCAAATTTGTCTAGAAAATTCCCTGTCAGAACCCTCTAAAATGGGTATTTGAGAATATGTACGCAGAGAGCCCTGAGCTATTATTGCAAGCTGGTTATACTAATAATTATTACTCTGCTAATAAATCACATGTAGATTTAAAAACTAAACTTAGAGGAAGGTTCTGAGAGAATGTAGGTATGGGGGGAAACTATTTCACTTAGAATTGAATGAAGAGAGGAAAGTGTTCCAGAAAGCCAACTATGCAATATGCAACTATGTCTTCTAAACAATATAGAAGATGTATTTAGATAGGAATAATTCCTGAAAGAAATAATGCTTTCGGTAAGAAAAATTGAAGAAAGAAAGCCGGAAATACTGAACGGCTTACGTGTGCATCCAGGAGGAAACCCTGGGAATCTGTTACCAGAAGTCTGATTCTTATCCTAGGAGGATACATCAAAGGAATTGCCAGCGCAAGGTGTATGCTGAGAAGGATCACCTATGCCCACACAGGAGGATAAGATGAAAAACAAATTCTGGACAATACTATCTTATCAGCAGAGGTAACTATATCTCTCAGAGTATGAAGTCTGTTCAAAAGGCAAAGTGAGAAGAAAAATAAACTGGTCAACCAATATATGTGTGAATGAATGCTTTTGGACTCAAATCTGCACATCGTATATATATGAAAGAATACATTGTGTGCTTTTAATAATCTATTTTCACTTTGTTTATTTAGGAAAGTACCTCTTAAAGAGCTTAGCCAAGATGGAACAAGGACCACAGGCAGCTTGGGGAAGAGGCTAGTCCCACTTTATGTAAACAGATGGATTTGACTGGAAAACTGCAACTAAATAAAGGAGGTATTACATCCCTTCTATGACACTCTGTGCCTTGGAAAGTTATTTAGCTTCTTTAAGCCTTATTTTCCACATTAAAAACTGACCCCAAATATTTAACATGCAGGGTAACAAGTTGTGATGAGGAATGGGTCTTATGGGCTTCCCACAGTAACTAGCACGTGATTTGCATTCAACAAATGGTTGCCGTTATCTGTCTGTCGTTAAATGCAGAGAGCAGGCGGTCTGTCTTTGCTGGGTTACTGCCACGAGGCCTGGCTGGAAACCCAGAAACCCCACTGGACTTTGGGAAGAATTGGGGCTAAATCTGATAGGGGAAGTAAGTTAGGGGCAAACACACTTCCTTTACCCAAGGACAGGACTTGGTCACCTCCATATTTCTCCCTATTTCCTTTATCAGGTGGCAGAGAAAACATTGTCTTTTGTTTGTTCTTTTTGTCATCCCACATGCCTGCTCCTGCTTTCAGGGCTCTTTCCTTTCTCTGTATTGTCTTACTAACCATTGTAGCCTTGCCATCTGTCACGATTCCAAGGCCTTGCAAGGCCATCTTTAATCACCTTTCCCATCCACGACTCTTCCTGGCTCCTTTCAGCAAACCACAGGTGACTATGCTGCTGCCCAATCCCCAGGCCCCTTTGTTTCCATCCTTCCCCTTGAGCTTATATCTTTGAATTCCTAGTCATTGTTTATCCATTCTCTGTGCCCAAGGACCCCAAACGTGCCATTTCAATCGTTCCCCTGTCATCAGAGCTTCCTCTAGGGAGAGAGACTGACAGGCTGTGGCACCTCCTCTCCCATCTCTCATGTGCCTGTATCATCGCTCGCTTCATCCCAGCCATATGGTGCTTCGTCCCAGGTGGCCATGCAACCCTCTTGTACGGTCTTGTGTGGCCGCGCAGAGCATTTAAAGAACACATGCATTGCTGACGCCGATCAGCAGGGCAGGCTGCAAGGAGCACTGCATTCCTGCGCAGGTTTCTTTGGCAATAAGACACTACCAAAGTTCAAGAGCTGACAAACTGTGTTGTTAGGAAAAATAATTGAATGAGTGCTAGAGAGTCTTATTTATTTATTTGTTAAGTAAGTGATTTTTTCCAGTAAGAAACTCAAACAAAAGTAAGTCGAAGATAATATAATTCAAGTAAAAAGAACTAAAACTTTAAGCTACTCTCTTTAGTGATATAATAGGTCCTTTTAAGACCGTTTCTGGATTCCAAGTGACACACAAAAAAGTTCCAATCACATTAATAGTTCAGTGAGTTCTATTAATGGTGAATTTCCAACAAATCTGTCCATGTTATAAACAAAATTTAAACCTATTTATTTAAGGTTACAGTATAAGTGTAGCTGTGGGAATGCTCATTGCCAAGGTAGGACAGTTTCAGTGTTCTGAAATGTCTCTGAGACTCGGTTTCCAAATGACAGGTTCAGCAAATGCTGTGTTTCTATGCACAGGATGAAAACAGGTGCGTGAGGAGGCGCCTGAGGCCAGGAGTGCATCAGCAGGGCAGGGAAGTTTATTGAGCATCTGTGTGCAGTGCACATGGCTCTAAACCCTAGCTACTCATCCTTAAATTTTATAGTCACCAAAACAAATTAAAGGGAAATAAAAATAAAAATGACATACGAGGATATAAAACTGAGATAAATTATTTCTTGTTCCAATTAAGTTTATATAAGTAGAGCTTGGTATCACTGCAAGAAGCTACTGCAAAGCAAAGGAGACACGTATGCCTCCTTTATGCCTTAGACTGTATGACAGATGATTCCTTAGATCCTTGTTTCATTTTAAGTTTGTCCTTCTAGGCCTATGTACGTTGGGGAGAGTGGAAAGGGAGGGAGGAAGGAAGGAAGAGAGAAACAGAAAGAGGCAGAGACAGAGACTAATTCCATCTTTTACAGGAAGGAAGATGCTGAACAGGGGGAACTTGAAACCACAGTTCAGCGATCACTCATGTAAGCTCATCTTTTTTTCTCTTTTTTAATGTACTGCAGTGAAGAAAATGATAGTGAAGCCGTAAAGCATAGAGGAAGCTTATTGGCTTGAACCTAGCACTCATACTGCAAACCCATTAAGTAGGCAAACAAAATAACTACCAGAGATGATTGATTAGGTAATAAAGCATTACATAATCATAAATTGTGGCCATGCATCAAATGCCAGTGTTCTCCTTGGTCACTCTAAACAGAACTATATTAATTCCTACCAAAGAGACAGCTTTTTTAAATGTCTTACCTGATTTTTTTTTTTAAAAATCATTAAACATTTTGATTTTACGATGACCCATATCCATTTACATTATAGTTGGTAAATTTTTAGAGTAATTCAAAATCTAACATAAGGTCTGTGGAATTTTGAAATATAGGATACAGGTGTTCATCTACCATAATCAATGGACCTATTTTAAGTTTAATTCCTGGTTGGTATTATAGGTAAAGCAAAAGATATGCTTTTCCTGTATGCACATGTTCGTCCTGATCCAGAAAGAGGTATGATGTATGGCATTTTTTTTTATGGAATGGAAAGAACCCTGGGAGACAATTATGAGGTGTGGTATATTCTCTTTCAGTTCGTAGCTGGGCAAGCATCTTCTAGGGTGTAGGTAGGTTCATCTCTCAGCTCACTAGTGCCCTGGTTCTCCCTTGTTAGGTACCAACAATATCTTCCATCTCTGTCTCTTTTCTATTTCTTTCTTTTTCTCTGAAGTTCATCCATATTCGGGTTTTTTTTTTTATTCATTCAATTTAGACACAGAATTTAGAACCTGATAGTAGCCTCGCTATCCAGTTCAGGGGTAAGGGCTGGCTTTAAAGAAACAATGATACGAAAACGTTTGGAATGAGAAGGTTAGAACAATGGAGTTCTATGCCAGGCTCACTACTGATCACATGACCTTATCATAACGCCCACTACTGCTACACTTTCCCCAGTGTCAAAGCATTGCGTAAACATTCCTACTCTTCTACGTGACCACATAGGCACAAACTATAGCAGGTGATACCCATAAAGTGCTTTTGAGTTCAGTTAAAGAGAGGGTCTAAAAGTAGAGAGAAAAATAAATGGCACCAGCCTCTGTCTTGGCCAATCTTGATAAACACTAGCTTTTTCTATTTTAAGCAAAATCATGGATTGTCCTTGCATAGGAAACCTCAATAGTGTCACCGTGAAATATAACACTAAAAATATCTGCAATCCTCCACCAAAGAAGAGGCAGCTCTGGCAGCAGTTGAGAGTTCAAGGGCTTCCTGGGTTTCAGCCAGGCTCTGTCACTTACTCTCTGTGTGAGACGGGATGAGATGCTTAAAATTTCTCTGCACTACTGCAAAAGGGTCAGAAAAAAATGTAGTCCAGGATGCAGTGTACAGAAATGAATGTTTAAAAAAAAAAGAAAGGAAATAAAAACCTAGAAATTGCTCCAGGAAGATAAAGGGGAATTATATTACGCTATTGAAAGGGGAGGCAGTTCTAGGAATATGTCAAAAACAAAATCCAAGAAGAAAAATATTTAAAATATGACTGCATTCAAAATAGAATTTCTGAATGGAAAAGTGTGATAAATGGAATTAAAATACAGGGTCTGGCACAAATAATGCCTCCTTTTTATTACAAACACTTTTATTACAAGATCATAAGCACGTAATTCTGTAACATGCCGATATCACACTCAAGCACACCCTCCGACATTTTAGGTTAAAACGTTCAAATTAAAACTGTAAATTATTACACCCATATTATTACCCTACCAACCACACTCAAGCAGGCCTTACTTCTGCTGGACCCTGAATATATGACAAACTGAGACAATATTTATAATAATGCTGCAAAGGGTTAACTTTCCTGATATGTAAACAGATGTAACAAATCAATTATTCTAACCAAGCAAACAAGATAGAAAGGCTGAGTTATAAACACGGGAAAGCAGTTTCAGTATATGCAACTTTATTTCTGATATATTTGTAAATTCCTGTTGTTAGAGCCTTTTTAGAGTAATTGTTAATTCCACCAAAAAGAATGATTTCACTATAATAGATGTCAACATAAAAATACAAAGTCCTGGGGCCTTTCCCTTCAAGAATGCAAAAAATTGTGTCACCCTTCAAATGAAAAGGAAGCCGAAGTTCTCACACCTTTTGTTATGTAAAGCGAAGAGTAAATGATGTCCTATATTCACAAGTATGTCAGTTGACAAGATAGAAAAATGACCTGTATAGAGTTCAGAGCTCCAAGCCACACTTACGGACACATTTTTAAATTACTAATACGCAGTGTGGGATTCTGAAGCTATTTTATAATAAGCATGAAGATATGGTTTTGGAAGTTAATGAGCTCTGGCCTCTAGTTTTTTTCCCGACTACAGTTGTGTCCGTAGAGATCACAATATGGTATTTAAATATTTCAATAAATTCACTTGAGGATGGCTAGAAAACAAAACAAACAGACAAAAACCAAGATGAATTCAAGGACACGCTTTACTGCTGAACTCTCTCTGAGCAATGAACCTGTGCTCTGAAAGGAGAAGGTCCTCCCACACAGGCAGCTGCACACAGTGATGTTCCCTCCTACACCTATCTAGGTGTGTAGTAGAGAATTAACAGAAAGTGTGATATAATCACGCTAGATCTCAGTCATACAGTGGACTGCAGCCATTACTAAGAGACGGCAGGAAGCAAAAAAGCAGGCTATGTTCAGTAACTTGCTTCCTAAGAAAAGATTTTGGAAAGGAAAAACAGTAACTACTTAAGCAAGTGGTGCAAATTATCATCCCCAGGGACAGGTGGCTATCGCAGATCCCTGACATTGTGTGATGAGAAGGGCACGTGACCTCTGTGGTGTTCTTCCCCAAAACTATGACCCCAATCTAAACCATAAAGAAAGCTTCAGACAAACACAGATTGGGAGGTAGTCTACAGGATTACTAGCCAATACTCTTCAAGACGGTCAAGATTGAGAAAAACAAGGAGACAGTGGAGATTGTCACAGAAAAAGGAGACTGGTGAGAGGTGACAGCTAACCCAGGTGGTTTGCCACACTAGATCCTGAGACAGAAAAATGGTACTAATGAAAAAAACTGGTGAAATCCAAATAAAGTCTAGAGTCCAGTTCACAGTAATGTACCAATGTTGGTTTCTTAGTTTTGACAAACACACCATGATGATGGGGGGTGTTAACAGTATAGAAAACTGGTATAGAGGAGCTCTGTAACATCTTTACAACTTTTCTGTAAATCCAAAATTATTCTGAAATAAAAATAGTTTATTTAGAAAAAGGGGGAGGGGCTGTTGCTCTGGTTATAGTTGATAGATCAACCATATTGCTCTTAGCTTTTTTGTTTTTTAAGCTGAAAGCAGTCCCCTTGATAATAAGTGATCAGAGGATGCTTATCTGTTAACAGTGCACCATTTCATTCCGAGTGAAGATTCAGAAAAAAAGAAACCATATCATATATTAGGATTCTTGGTGTGGTCATAGCTAATATCTATCAGCTAGTGTGAAAAGATGAATTGTGGGGCGTTGCAAAGGCTGTGCACCGCCCTGACTCCCAAACACAGACCTGGGAGAAAGCGTTCGGACTGCAACCATCTATCTGGGAATGTCATCCCTCCCAGAACTTCTATGATTCATGCTGATGCTTCTAGATCACCCGTTGCCAGCCTAGCTGTGTGTTCACTTTGTATTTCATCATAGGGAGCAATGCGCTGGATTCCAACTAGATTCTTATTTCATTCTATTTTTCAATTTTCATAGGAACTAATAACTAGCAGAATTAAAGGTGACAGGATGGGAAGACAGTTTTGCTGAGGTTGGCATGATGAATTCCCAGACAGCATGAACCTGGATAGTCACCAAGGTTGTTTGTGACCTGGGGACTCATGGGCAAGGAGCTGGACATCTGGGGCGTACTTGGTTTTATAGCATATGATCATGCCTTCGGTGACATGCTGTTCTGGGTGCTGCCCTGAGAAAGACCAGAAATGCCATCAAAAGTGGTAAGAAAATGATAAGTAATAATAACCGGACCAATGAAATTCAAACATTTTGGGTGAGAAGCTTCACTTTTTGTAAATACATAACTATGAAGAGGAGGGAAAAGAAATGGGGAGAACACCTTGCCAAGGGAAGTCTAGAAAGCAGAGTAAAATTTACTGAAGGGAATATTTACATACCAATGACTCAGAGGAAAGCATTGAACAACCAGAAGAATCCATATATGCAGGCAGTTAAAATAGTGTTTCTATAAACTTACACTTCACAAATCACACTGGTCCAGGTAAGAAAGTCACAGATCACTAAAATCTAGGATGAAGTCTCATATAAGTTAATGCACCCTCTAACTACGGCAATTTATGATTTCAGCAAATCTGTACACCCATTTTAGTTAACAATTTCAATATCTTTCTCTTCTAAGATTTTTTCTCACCTCTGACTAATAGCAGTTACGATAAATAATTTTGAAACACTTGCTTTCATATACCATCCACTTCACGCATATCAGCTAAGAAACATGGCCTAGTTTTTGATGTTTTGTTTTGTTTTTCTGAAGGATACCTACCCATACACACTCTTATTTTCTTACTTTTTCATTTATTGTATTAAAATCATTTCACTATTTTTAGCCCATCAAAACCAAAAAATGTAAGTCATAGTCACTTACATTATATTTGTTTCCATAACAACCCACTCTAAAGGAAGCTATACTGCCCTGCCTGGTGTGGATCAGTTGGTTGGGCATCTTCCCACCAAGCAAATGGTCACTGGTTTGATTCCCTGTCAAGGCACATGCCGGGGTTGTGGATTCAGTCCCTGGTCCAGGCATGTACGAGAGGCAATGGGTTGATGTTTCTCTTTCACATTGATATTTCTCTCCCTCTATTTCTCCCTCCCTTCCTATCTCTCTAAAAATAAATAAATACAATCTTTAAAAAAATAAAGGAATCTATACTTATTAACTCAATAATTGACAAGTCTGACAGGTTTCTCTTCTACTAATGGAGGTTTCATCAGGGATCATGCTGTGTAAGCATTTGACTGACCTTCACATTATCCATTGAAAAATTTGGGGATGTGTGTTAAAAGTCTCATAAATTATCTTAATGACTTATTAGGAAGCTTCCTGTGCTGTTTTCACTCTGAATTTATTATCTGCTATGATATATATTTAGAACTCATGCTAAAACAATCACTTCTAAATTTTGAGTAGATCCTTGGGCTGTAGGATTCTGGGATTTGTTGAATAAATCAACAGTCACACTTCATATCCTTCTTGGTTTTATACATTTTGATGAAATTCTCATCTCTGGCCTTGGCTTTTCAATGTTAAAACAACCCAAACCACTTTATAATTACACATTGACATTTCTTCTTTCCTTTCCCTTAGTATATATTAGTTTTTATATGAAAATCCATTCTCTCCTCTTGATTATTATTAATAGTTCCTCTTCTTAAATATATCTACCTTGGTCTCCTTTTTTAAAGAAAACTGAATGGCTCAAAGTTTTTAAAATATAAACATGTCATATTTTTATAATGATAAGAAAAAACTCATCTACCAAATCCTTCCTATTGACCTGAGCATATTATTGATCTCTTTAAATTCTGCTATATTGGGCATATATTTATGACCAAGGCACTTTCAACGATCCTCCCCAACCCATTCTTAATTCTGGTTTCAGGTTCTTCTCATAAAAATACCACCCATATGGAATAGACATGAAAAAAAATATGGCAAGATAATTTCTGTGAAAGAATTCATTTTCACCTCTACCAAATTAATCTGGGTTGAGACTGAGCCATGCAGATAAAAGCTGGTTTAATTCAGATTTTAGCATATGTTTTTCCAATATATATTTTAAAACTGAGCAAATCTGTTTCACCCAGACAGGAACAGTTTTATATATAGAAAGCTTCTTTGAACAATCTGAAAGGGATAAAAAGACATAAAACCTTTTATTCATCTGAATTATGGTCTGTCTTCTTAGACTAAAGCTACCTTAAAACAAGGTGCATATTTAATTCATGCATTCGCCCATTCATTCATCTATTCATCTGATAGTTTATTCATTCAAACTATTTTGCTAAGCACCTTCTATATTAGGCACCATTGTAGGTGATGAGACTGCAGTAAACAAGATAACAGCCTGCCTTATGGGAGTTCACATCCTTTATTTGTATCTGTATCGGGGATTGATTAAATATGTTAAACTGAGTACAAGCTTTAGTGATCACAGGATGGGGTGACTGGGCATTGTTTGATGTGTTTTTGACCTATAGGAAAAAAACAAGTCACATCTGAGAATAAAAGGTAATATGGACAGTAGTTAATAATAGATTCCAGAGCCAAATTGCATCTGTCACAACGTGTGAGTTCCTTTACTGCTCTGGCCCCAGTGTTCTCCCCCATACACTGTGGGTGGTAATGGACTGCCATTACCTAGCCCCTAAGATTTTCTTGACATTCAACTGAGTGAAAATTTGTTTAATACACATGCTAAAATGCTTGAGTCATAAGAAGCACACTATAAGCTTTTGTTAAATAAAGGAGATGGCCAAGAGGAAAAAGTGACCACGATTAGGAATTAAATCACAAGTCGATGCCCATTAATTCCAATTTCAGCAGTGCACTGCATTGGACAAACATTTTAATTGTCCTTTGATCCTATTGCCTAATTTCAAAGACAAATAGAAAAACAAAAATTCCTACCAACTCTTTTCACTTAAGTGAAGGGAGTCCAAATGGCTTCCTGATCTGAGAAGATAGTTGCATAATTAGAAATAAATTAAAAAATAAATATATAAAAATAAATTAAAAATTTAGAAATTAGAAAGCACTCTGCTGCTTTTTGCCCCATAAGTTGTTTAGGCTGAAAAAAAAAGACACCGATTCGGGCCAGCAGTGGTTTTTTTGATGAGAAATTGTATCATCACTGATATTTGAATCATCCCTATGTACCAGGTACTGTGCAAATTAGTCCAGCCACAGTTAGTGGGTTCTAATATAATTTTGTATCGTGGGAGGTGCTGGGTAGTTCAGAGATGCCTCTTAGATGCAATGGCAGAGAATGTCTATGCACCTAAGCTCTTGGCTGCAATGTTACCATAGAGTGTGCGCAGCACAGAGAATATTACAACCATCCTCTACTGACACCCTCTGTAGCTGCCTTCTTGGTATTAGAAAATGAATATTAAGGGCTGAGTGCTGTGCACTTATCATGAAAACATATGACAGATAGAAAAAAGGGGTTAAGATTATTAAAAGTCATATTTCTCAGGTTGAAATGATGGATGCATTTGCAGTATTTAGGAGCTTGTCAGAATTGCAGTTTTATTTTGCTGTAAACCCATGTGCATACCATTAGTGTCATCTTTAAAATATGCACTAATTCAATGACGGGATTGTAAATTCTTTTCAGTCTGGAAGGTATAGAGCCACCTGTTACTCTGAAAACCTAAACAGCCTGTACTCAGTACATGATAAAATTAAGAAAGCTACTACTGTATGAATCACAGATGCTACTTTGCTGGCATAAATGTAGAATGATATATTGTACAATCCTGGCAATTATGTCAGAAATCAGTCTGGAGTAATTCATTAACACCTTTTCTTCAGGAAAAAAAGAAGAAAGCTGACATCTGTAACTAATATTATGATCCATGTTATTTCATATTATGTTTTTTATTTTATGAACAGTAGGCAAACGTAAGATAATTGAATAGCTAATTATTAAAGTGCTCAGTTTTTTTATTCAGCCACTCTTCAAGAATGTAGATTCATTTTGTAAATTACAGGTCTCATCTACTGATGAGGAGGAAGGAAATCGACAATGTCAGAGAGACACAGTAACTCCTTCAGGGCCTGATGCTGCCTATACCATTTTGCCTGATTCTGCACAAGAGCTGTGGTCCAAGAATTTTGTCTAAAAACCAAAGCAATGTCAATCAAATCCAGTTTTAAATACACAAAAAGCCATGTTGTTTAAAATGCGCTTAAGCAGTCACATGTTGCTTAAATAGTTCTGAAATAGCCTGGCTGGTGTAGCTCAGTGGATTGAGCGCGGGCTGGGAACCAAGTGGTCCCGGTTCGATTCCCAGTTGGGGCACATGCCTGGGTTGCAGGCCGGGTCCCCAGTGAGGGCCATGTGAGAGGCAACCACACATTACTTTCTCTCCTTCTCTTTCTCCCTCCCTTCCCCTCTGTCTAAAAATAAATAAATAAAATCTTAAAAAAAAATAGTTCTGAAATAGATGTTTACGCACTTAATTAAAGATATATGTATATATTTAAATAGATTACCAAAGAATTATTTCTTTCAGGAGCCCTCTGTCAAACAGCTGTGAACATACCCTAAGGAGACCCAAGTACCTAAGGTGACTGACTGTACTTCTTCTGAGCACAGTGGGACTTCCAGTCAGCAGAGCATGGCACGGTGCTGACTGGAAGGAGACAGGTACTCCTTACATCACATGGCCAAGGTGATGAAGTGTTCACTCTCATGATTAGGTAGCAGCTTATAAAGCTCTGCCTTAGCAGACTGAAAGGGGAACTTCCGCTGGTCTGGGAGAAGTGTGCTGCCGTGTTGTAAACTGCCTGTGGAGTGGGCCACGTGGCAGAAGACTATGAGTGGCCTCTGTGATCTGAGGGTGGCCATCGGGCCATGGCCAGTGAGAAAATGGGATCTCAGTCCTGACCAACATCTGGATTGTACCCTGACCAGACTCTGAGGCAGAGAACTCAACAAAGCTATGCTTGAACTCCTGACCCAAGGAAACTGCAAGCTAATGAACGTACATTATGTAAATTGCTAAGTTTGTGGTAATTTGTTATGCAGTGATGGAAAACTGATGTAGGTCAATATGAGAAAATTCTGGAAGATCGGGTACTATCCTCCTCTTCTTAGCAAAGTAGAAGCTATCAAGCCCAGAGAAGAAAACCTTAATTGTCTTTAGAATGGCCCTTTGAATCCTGAACATTCAATGTATATCATGGTTATTATCAATTCACATGGAAACAATAGGAAGCTTTTGTTTATATGCACAAAAAATTTAGTATTAGAGAGAAGATCAATCTATGGTAATTCTCCAAATAGTGTTTAAGGGAGGTATAAACCTCACTTTTTAAAAACGACTTGTCAGAAATAAGGTACTATTTCTGTTCAATGACCTGTACCCATTGAAATGCATAATTTGATGAGTTCTGACAGATGTAGAAAGCCGTAAGCTTACTGCCAAAATCAGGAAACAAACTTATCCACCAACTCCAACAGTTTGCTCATGCCCCTTTGCAGCTGTCTGTCACGCCACCAGCAATTCAACCTGTGATCTGCTCTCCGTCACCCCAGGTTCAGGATTCAGTGTGCGTTTTCTAGAATTTTGTATGTGAACTCATATGTATGTGGTTTCTGAGTCTCGCTTCTTTCACTAGGTATAAGGTGGATCCTCTAAATTTTGTCATCATGTTGAAAAAGCATTACGCTTAAAATTCAATATCTTAGAAATCTCCCCGTTGGCATAATGACTACACCTTACAGCACGGGAGTGGCAAGTGCCATCTCTGCTCACACAAACACACCCGTGTGTGTGTTATAGGGACTTTACTCTTTATGAGAATACGATATTCATCATATCTAGTGCTTATGTTTGTTTTATGACCATAGAGATTTCAATTTTTTTGGCTTAAAATAAACAAATCACAGATCATGTTTGTAAGAGGAAAATCCATTGAAAATACGGTCATAATGACTACTTCATGGCTCTCAGTAGTTAACCGACTTCACGTACTAGAGAAATGAGTAAGAAAAATGCCCACACATAGCTTTTCTATTTCATCAACAGAGATTGCCCTCTCTACCTCTGTCTGAGCATCGGGCCAGCCTGAGCTGCAGAATTTGGGTGATACCTCTCATAACCAGTGAGTCCAGTAGAAAGCTGGCATAAAAAACATGACTTAAAGATTGAGCACATTTCGATCCCCCTCAAGTGTTCCCTTAGGGAATAAAAGTCCGTTGTTCGATTCGGCTCTCTTTGAATGGTTGAAAACTATTTTCTTCCCTCATTCATGTAAACTAAAAAAAGAAAAGGAAACATAAATAAACACAAGAGACTCGAGAACATTTTGGGGAGAAAAGAAAACTAGAAAAGCTTCCCGAGCTGGAAGCAGCTCTCAGGCCTTGGTGGCAACACTCCCAACGATCACCACAACAGAAGAGGAAAAAGGCAGAGACACTCATAAAAATAATCCCTGCAACCCTGGAGAATTCTATCCAGACTCAGAATCAGGGATGTAAGAAGCAAAGTGACATACTTCATTATCTTTTGTTCATAAAACAAAGATGGTTTTTTAGCTAGTAGTCTAGCCCTATGATCCCTAATCTCCAAACTCTAATGAAAATGTATTTGTGTGATGAATTCTGACTTTTCAAGTTCTTATTTGATCTTTCTTCCAGCCCTCATCTTATGAGCTAAAGGTTGCCAGGTAACACCACTTTTGGAAGGAGCCACCCCCAAATGTCCCACTACCACTGAAGTTCAGCTCTGGGAACTGAGAGATGGCCATAGTTTTTGCTCCAGTCATTCCAAGGTGCTGAGAAGCAGAGGTTCAGGGAACATGCTTGGTGAACAGGTTTGGAGAATCCATTACACAGATGTGTTCTCAACAAGCAAAAACAAATGAATGTGAATTCTAAGAATTATGGTTTCCTGATATTGTTTTCCATGTTAGAAACGAGGCCCAAGCACAGAATTACAAACAATTTAGAAATAATGCCCCAAAGGGACTCTGACAGGTGACACCAGTGACCACACTGGCATAAGGAGCAGGCATAAACTGTTTGCCAGGGACTGGGAAACAGAATTTCCAGTGTTGTCTTTGATGTTTACAAATGTCACCTGAGTTTGCTGATGGAGGATGCCACTCTGGCTTTTGCAAGCACAATTTCTAGCTACAGAGTCAGATACTGGGTTCATTATGTCTTTTTCTTTGAAATCTCTAAGTAAATACACAAAATAAATCACTAGAAGGAAATAACACTTTGATGAACATTGAAAAAATTTTCCTTTAGCTATAATCTTCCTGTCCCAGAGTCAAACATCTTCCTGTCCCAGAGTCAAACTCTGAATGAAGAGATAAGCCATTTATTGGGCTCTTAGTTCTAATCTCCCAAAAGGCTAAATGAAATCCAGGTTTGTGTATAAGAATGTGTCACTCAATGTAGCTCTGTGAGTCCCTGTATCTACAATGACCTGCAGACGAATCTTGTTCATATTTAAGAACAGTAGGATGCTCTAGTAATGTGTTATTTTTGAAAAGCATGCATGCATATTATTTATATATGTTTATGCTTCCTGATTGAGATACTAACTTATAAGCAAACAGGGTCCAAAACCTTCTTCATACTCAGCCTGTAAATACCACTTCATTATTATTTGACTAAATAAAGCTTAGATTATATAAAACTATAATTAAAATAGAAAAGTCACTGCTAAATGACTATAATTAAATGTAAGTCCTCCTTTATTGGGATTGACAACCCATAAAGATGTTTAATATACCTTTGCCTCATCAACACAAATTCTGGTCTTCTAATGAACCTGTAGTGCAGAAAAATGTCATTTACTGTAGATACATCTTTAAAAAGCAGACACTCTAAAGAGAAAATCAGCCTTAGCATGTCTTTCTACATAACATGAGTCTGACTGGCTGACAGTCAATAATTTTATATGGCTCCTACCTAGCACCCGACCCGACTTCACGCACCTACATGGTACTTCATAAAAATGGTCTCTGGTTCTCTGACATTATTCGTGGCCTTTCCTCTCAACAAGTCTTTTCATCCAACTCATGTTTGCTCCTGATTTCAGCATCTGATCTCCACATTTTACTCTCTGTATGACCTCCCCCAGCTCTTCACCATTGGGATTATGGCTGCATCTCTGGCCTTTACCTTTGGCTTTATCTAGACTCCTCTTGCTTGAATGGATTCCTATCTGAGGAGTTTTGGAGACTGGTAGACAAATATTTTAGGGCAGTGGTTTTCAAACCAAAGTGCCCTGCTGTTCACTGTTCAGTGGGAAGCAAGAGAGTGAAGTTGAGCTATTGCTAATGTACCAGGAATTGCTTTCTCTCTTATCTCTTCCACAACGTTTATAAAATTTGTGTGGCCTGTGAAAGGGGGGATGACCTTATTGAGTGGTGGGTGAAAATCCCAGAGAAGGAGTGATATCCCCGGGGAAGGAGCAAGGCAGATATGTGCGGCTCCAGGAAAGTATCTCCGAACAGAAGGGGTGAAGATTCTGTTACACAGAGGATTCAGCCCAGCTCTGGGGACTCGTTGCTGAATCCTGTAGATAGGGTTCTCAACAGAAGGGAAGGAAAACAACTAAAATAGTACTTGGATTTTGCACTAAAATCTACAGGATATTGTGAATTTACAGCAATTACATTAAATTCAGTCATATTAATGTGGATGATTTTTATGTCTGGAATGGCTTGGAGGGTCTTTCTAGGAGACTCTTGGCAACAACAGGACTGGTGAGGGCATCTGCACTTTGGCACAGTCTCTGGCAGGTGTGGTGACTGACACCATAGCATCTCCCAGTGCAGAAAGCAGAAAGTCAGTATTTAATAGTAGGTGAGTCCTGTCCCTTGCTAGGCTGCTGGTAAAACAGGCTCCAACAAGTCTCACTGTTTAATTACTCTGGTTCAAGCAGTTCTCAGTAAATGCCTGACTTGGTCAAGCCGAGGACTGGGGTGCCTCTATGGTGCAGGCAAGCATGGTTTGTGTACATCCCTACAAGGTTTCTCCCAGACCCATTAAAGGAAATGAAGTATCCCATAAATAGTGTGATCTTGGGATAGCCTTCAGAGTTATGTGATTATAAATCAGTGGGGGGCTCTGGAATTGCCCTCCCTACTTTCAGAAGAGGAACACTGAGCTCCTATTAGAAGTGAGTTCACAACAGACAGCTGCAAAACATCTGCACCGTGCTCCCGGTCCTGACTCTTCTCATCTCTGCCACATGTCTGCTCAAGCAACAAAGCACTGCTGATGCCAGTAACCGACTAAATTGCATTTGACAGCCTAAATGAACAAGATACCTATTGGGATCAAGTACCGTTGACTTTTATAATGTTGTCATCAGAGTCATCCACCTGGAAAGGAAGAATGATACCAAGGCCAAGGGAGGAGCAGATGGGAAACAGAAAGACTAGCTGTCAGATATCATCCCTACCCACATTTCACTGGATGGAACCTAAAAGTCTGATAGTGTTCGCCATTGCTGGAGCGAGCTTGCACTGGCTCAGGACAGCTAAATGTGCTCAACTATTCCCTAGTCAGGATTCAGCAACCTCAAGTTAATAGCTTGAAATTGGCTATGGTGAAAGTATTCACAACATAGAAAATGATCCATACTACAAATCATGGATGTTTGCCTTATCATCACATCACTAGTTAGACTCCCCTCCACTTCAGGTTCTCCTTGGGAAATTTACTTATTAAAAAATGCAAAAATCAAATATATCATTGTCTCCATCTGCCAAAGTTCTAAAATTCTGCAGTTTGTGATCACATAAGTACATTAATAGAGCAAGAAGATACACTTTCAGTATAAAAGTATCTAAAAAACTTGCTATCTACTAAACAATGATGAACTCCATAAATTTTATCTCACCCAAATGTAAGGAAGATAACTTAGAGACAATGACATTGTGTTTTCCAAGTTCCCTTATATACTACAAAGTTTAGATCATCCATTTGGATTCATTCTGATTTGTTTTTAAAACTAAGGGCAAATCCCGTTTCTCCAGTGCAGAAGTCATTTCCCATCTACCTGCGACTTTCTCTGTCACTTCTAAGTTAAGGTAGTACTTAGTATCTGTATTACTTAATTGGAACTCAGTGTCTATTCCTTTATAACATGTTTTTATCTGAAACAACCAAACTAATCTCTTTTGAAAGCATGAGTGTGTTCATACTTCTTGATAGCTTACCTGGCAACTAGCACGTTATAGGCTCTTGATCATATAAATATTTGGATCGGTGCATGGGGGAATTTTTCCCTCTGATCATATACAACAACCACCACATACACAGCCAGATGATCAAAGTGCCAGTTGAGGCACATCTTTCCTTGGTTGCCTCCTGCAATGTCAACAATTTGTCAGCTTTTATCCTTTCTGCTGTTTCCAATATGCTTAATTCATAACTTGTCTTTATCTTTGTCAGTGAGTAACGACTTCAGCATCCTTCCAAGATACAGTCTAAAAATAGGCTATTTGGCCTAGCAATCCTTAAATCTTTGAGTATTCTTCTCCAACAGTATTTATTAGTTATTTCCTTAATAAATTCTATAATTATGGGTTTTCAAAGCCCTTCTTGAGAGAATAAAGGAAAACCATGATTGTACTTATTTGTGTTTTTTCAAAGAAAAGACAAGAAAATTATGCTCTGTTGCATTTAATTTACATTTTAAAAAGTGACTATATCCTTTGTTTGAACTTTACCCTCAAAACCTTCATGGTTATAAGAGAGATTGGGTGCATACCTCCCCATTCTGAAATTGTTAAATTGCTTTGTGATGTTTTCTAAAGCAGTCTTTTAAGCATTCTTGAAAATGAACCAAGTGGCCCCATGAGATTTAGCTCTTCCGAAAGACTAAATTTACTTTCATCAGCAAATACTACAGTTTTCCTCTAACTCAATCCCCTCTGAAGCCTCAAGTACAATGTCATTAGAAAGCTATGGGTGAAACTCTGTACAACTAAAAACTAAAACCACATTAAGCTCTCAAAGCATGGAAATCAAGGAACAAACACAAACTCTATCTTTTAGGAAAGTAGGGAACACGGATGACCAAAGATGAAGAGGAGAGGTGTGAAGAATGATACAGGACTCAGCTGAGCAGGGGGACGATAAACCTAAGTGTATTTGAGACACTGGTAGGAAGTGATTCACTTTACAGATCCCAGGAGAGCCTAGTACCACAGAAGACCCTGGTAAGGCAGGGGCTGGAAACAGAGTCGTTTGGAATTTGTGTTCAGCACACCTGGTTCTCTCTATTCCCACCACCACTTAGTACAGTCAAATTACTGCTTAGCCTACCGGGGCAGGGGAAAGGCAATGCATACTGTGGAGAAACTGAACCAGAAAAGTTCTAGACTTGAGGACCCCAAACACGGAGAAGTAGAAGAGTAAAATGTGAGACAGGAAAGAGAAAGAGGAAATAAAATTTGCAAACTGAGCTTGAGGAATCCCACATCTCCTCCCATACTTGGCTCCAGAACCTGGGAACCAGATTTACAAACCCAAAGAAGTTAAGAGGATTTTTTTCTGGGAAATCTGGACCACCACAGAGTAAGGCTAAAAGAAGGTACTATTTAGGAGACACTCCCAAAATACAGATGGCCACCTGATTGTCCTCAAGTGAAGCTTATCATTGGATAGCCCTGCTTACAAACCACAGCATTTTAGATAAAATTTTAAGTGCCCCTATTTTAAATATGAATTGGTAGTCTGAGAGTCTAGAATCTGTGAACTGCCCTCCAGCATGATAGAGACAGCCAAAAAGTGAAAAGAAACGTGGAGGAAACAGAGATAACAAAAGAAACATGGAAAGACATCTGGAATAATAGCTAAAATCAAACACCTAATATTAGAACTCTCATACATTGCTGGAGAGATTGTAAAATCATATTTGATTATAACCTCTTTGGAGAACTAATATGGAATTTCTTAAAAACCTAATATGCATCTTTTATATGACCAGCAATTCTATCACAAATATGTACCAATAGAAATAAAAACATATGTGTTAACAATGACCTATGTGTAAATGTCCATAGCAGCTTTTTGATAACAGTCAAAAATTGGAAACAGTCCAAATATCAATCAACAAGAAAATAGGTAAATAAATTGTGTCTTATCTATATAATGGAATAGTACTTAGAATAAAAAAAGAATTAACTCTTGGTACACTTTACAACATGAATAAACTTCAAAAACTTTAGGTTAAGGGAAAGAAGGCAGATCAAAAAAGGTAATACTGTTTGATTCCATTTATATGAAATCTAAATACAGGCAAAACTATTCTAGGATGTTAGAAATCAGATAAAGGTGCACTGTGTACGAAAGGGAGAGGGGTAGGACCATGAAAGAACATCCTGGAAGGATAAAAATGTTCTATATCTTTTTGGGGGCAATGGTTACACAGTGGCATAAAACTGTCAACATTCAGTAAACTAAACATAAGAGCTGTGCCTTTTTTGTTTATTAATTATGGCTCAATAATAAGAAAGCAAAGTAATGGACTAGAAAAAGTACATGTAATCTTTCAAAGAGACAGCTATATATATTATTAAGTAATATAGAGGCAAATATTAAAAGAAACCACTAAATGTTTGAAAATGATTATCGCAAAGAGGCAAGTTGTTCATATTGAAAGCAGCACAATTTCTCTATGTTCCCTTCTTTCTGAATTTATAGACTTAAAATATGGTTTTAATAATTTTTAATAATAAGGAGACTAATCTTAAACATTATTTAGAATCAAAGAACAGATAAAGAGGTTCCCAGACAATAAAAATTTAAGGGAGTTCATTACCACCAAACCAATATTACATGAAATGCTGAAGTGTCTTTCTGAGAGGAAGAAGGAGGAGGAAGTAGAGGAGGAAGGGGAGGAGGAGGGAGATGAGAAGGAGGAGGAGAAGAAGGAGAAGAGGAAAAAGGATAAAAAATATGAAGAATAAAATGGTGACAAACACATACTTACCAAAGATTGAATCTAAAAAACAAAATAAACAAACAAACAGCACAGAAGCAGACTCAGATACAGAGAACATTTTGACAGTGGCCAGATGGAAGTGGCATTGAGGGATGAGTGAAAAGGGTGAAGAGATTAATAAGTGCAGATTGGCAGTAACAGAATAGTCGCAGAGATGTAACATACAGCATAAGGAATATAGTCAGTAATATTCTAATAACCAGGTGTGGCGTCAGATTTGTATGAGATTTATCAGAAAGATCAGTTAGTAAGTTATATAATGTCTAATCCCTGGGGTGTATACCTGAAACTAATATAATATTGTCTCTCAACTGTAATTGAACAATAAAAAATGATTTTAAAAAAGTTAATGCCACTAACAGAGCAAAACAAAACAAAATTTAAAAGGGAAAATTAATATTTTAGTATACTGAGAGCACTGGATCTTAAGTTTCATAAAAACACTGGCTTGCAAATGCAGAAAGTTGAGGATGATCTATCTTTAGATGATTCTGTTGTCATTGGGCGAGCAGAGATGGAAGGGTGGGGAGGAGAGACGTGAAATGTCTCAATGTTACCATCAGATATTGGAAGGAAGACGCATTTTGAGCCAAGTCGAACAGAGTTTGTGGATTTATTTTCTATGCTACACCCCTCTTCATGACTGGCCTTATTATTTTTCACAAAATAACTATCAAAATAAAAACACTTAAGGGAAAATAAATGTATTTGTATAAAATCAGCAAAGTATATGGTAACCAAGCAGAAGTTTAAAAATGTAACCTATCTTCCCCGCTGAAGTAAATGAAAACAGAGGTCACATCCATTACCATTAGTGCATGGCTTATGTGACCTTATGGTAATATTATTCATTCAATATGTTTCATATATTTCAATACTCATTCAATATTACTAACATGTTTCAGATGTTACACGTTTCACTATTCATTCAATATTATTCATATATTTCAAGGAGCCATCTTGAGAACTTATGCAAATATTCGGAAGAAGTTATGGTTATTAAAACAATTTTGGAAGTTTTCTTTGGAAATTATCTTTAGAGTCCCTTGTATATTTAAGTTATGAGAGAGTTTGATGCTTGAGACTATCTGGTTTTCAGAGAAAAATATCTAAAAATACTTTGGTGCCACATGTGTTGAATAGTTCAGTTTTCCAGTTGAAGAGCCCATTTTTTCAGATCTATGGGGAAAAATAAAGTATGACTATAAAACAATGACTATTTTTAATATGTGCTTGTTCCCTAACTCTGAAGCTACTTTTAAAGGCAGAGTTCCAAAAACATTCAAAGTCATTTTCCAAAGTAAGTACTTGGAAGAAGAACATTCATGTAGACATTGAAGTTAATCAATGCTTTTGGTGGCAAAGTTCTCATTAGTTCAAAGTTATACATTTTATTTCTGCCAAGCATCAACGGACCCAATGCTGCAAAGCAAAGACAAAAATCCTTAAGTGTGACTGGGGACACTGGGGGTCAGAGCCACCATCATATAGCATTTGCTAGGTTCACGGCCACTGAAGATGGATTTCCAGGCTCGCTGTGGACTGAGACAATACGAGTGAGATTTAGAACCCGGTTTCCTGGAAAGCACCAAGGTAAAAACGTAGGGCTTGTTTGTCTGGCCAATTTCAGAAAAATATGAAGATAAGTATGAGTGAGTTCTATCTGACCCATCCTGATAATCACTAACAAATAGAAGCCAGTCCAGTCTTTTGGGGGGCCTTTCTCATCTGACTAAATTTCTTAAAAAATGTGTTGCTAAGGCTGATCTTCATTAAATACATGTTGCATCTGAAAGCGACGAGGCACCACCTGCCAGACTTTGGTTACTGGAACACCTCTACGTATTCATGTTGTATCCTTTGAGTCCTCAATTCTTTAAAGCCAGGCATATTTGGCATAAGAAACCGGGTATATAATCAAATAATCCCAAAGTAGACAGCATGATCCTCATTTTAAGCTCGTATTCGTGAATTTAGATTTTTCTCTTTCTTCCCAGTGATTTCTACACATCGAAATTATGCCTGTCAGCTGAAATGTCATAGCAACTTCTTGCTTATTTATGCTCTCATTTGACCTGAGCATCTGGATGATGCCAGTGTTGCAAGAAAACAATGACAACAAAGAATGTGAACTTCAAAATGAACAGTTCTTAGTGTTAGATATTAATCAGTGCTCCTTTTTATTCTCTACATACTTTGTATTTATCTGGAACAAATAGTTGGGCAAATAAGATCAATAGGAAAATCAATAAGCAGCCCAGAATATGCGGTTAAAGCCTGAAGAGATAATATTAACTGCTCTTAGCAACCTCTCAACATGGTATCTCAAATGACTGCCAAAATGAATAACCTGATTTCGATGATAAAATAAAAGGAAAGCACTTCTAAGCTTATAAAAGTTGCATCATCGACTAGGCTGTCTAACTCTACTTAGGCAATGTATTAGCCAAGGAGAGGTGAAACTCTATAGAAATGTTTTCTTGCCTTCTCAAAAATTCTACGCATGTATGATATTCCAGAGGTTAACAACAAGGAAATGGTCTGCAAAAAGATGCCTTGATGTCAGAAGACAAACAAATCCAAGAATTGTGAATTAAAAATCCTCACTTTGTACAGAATGCATTTTGAACACTCTGTGGTCTTTTGGGATTCATCCATGCTATTGCCTCTCCTTCTGTCTTACCCACTCACTCCTCCCCTGTATCCCCGCCACCAGATCCTTTATTGAATTCACTGACATTGCACCCTCAGTTCTCTTTAAAACATCTCTACCTCATTTTAAATTTTGTTAAAGGTTTACTTTATTCTCATTCCAGAGAGACAGAGGAGAAGAGAGAAAAAGAAACTTTGATGTGAGAGAGAAACAGCAATGGGTTGCCTTCTACATATGCCCCTACTGGGGATTGAATCCATAACCTGGGTATGTGCCCTGACCAGGAATTGAACTGGCAACCTTTCAGTTATGAGACTATGCTCCAACCAACTGAGCCACACTGGCCAGGGCAAAACATCTCTACTTCTTGAAAGTGCATTGCCCAGTGAAGTCCCTTTCTTGTAAGTTCACATATCATCATGTGTTTCTTCTCATACACATTCAATCACTTGCTGTTACTTGATCTATGCGCCTCTTCCTCCTGCAGCATAAGCTCCCTGCTGTAAATGCATCCAGTTCCCTCTTATATGTGGTATGTTCTCCTATGGGAACTCATGCATCAAGTCACACAACAACAGTATGAAAGGATCACTGTGTCTGGGTGTGTACTTCGGGGCTGTGCTCCAAGCAGCGCTGGGTCAGCCTCGTTTGAGATGCGCTGCTTGATGTTCAGGAACCAAAGAGCTGGGAATGAGGGCAACTCCAACACCATGAGAGCTTATTCTACTGAACCATTTGCTTGATGTGACAATTAGGCCTGGAGAATCCCTGGTGGTGGGTTGTTAGGTATCCATTTTGAGCCAAACACCAAACCCAGCAATGGCTGGAAGGACCTATCAAAGTGAGTACCAGTAAAGAGAAAACTGCCAGGAGAATAATGAGAACACAGAGTTTCAGGGGATATGAAGAGGTGCTGAGGGAGCCCAATGATAGAACTTTTCAAGCAGAGAGAGCACAAGTTGCATTTGGCAGAGTAAGAACCAAGAAGATGCTCTGAAGTGTCCTCAGGTCTTAAACAGCACTGTGACAGTCAGAGACTGAGTTCCCAGCCACAATCCCGAGACAAGACATGCTCCACAAAAAAGAAAGGTGTAGTTTTGCAAAAGTGATAATGAAATAAAACTCCTAGCATCACAGAAACTACTGTTTCAGTAAAATCCATACATCTTTGGAACTTATAAAGCATCAGATGTCTAATAAAAGATTATGTCCCTGGATAATTTTAAATTACAGATTAGAATAGAGTAGTTTACCATTAATTTAAATGTGTAGGTTAAAAAAAAGTATCTTATTAGACATAAATGTAATTGATCATTATTAATTAAAAATCTTCATCATGTTTCATATGTTTGCATTATTTAAAAACTGAAATAATTATGATCAGAAGAGAGACACTCAGGGAGCTGCGAGAGGCCCAGAGTGAACGTCTTGAGCCCTGACCTCCTGCCGCACTTTCTCTGGACTGTCTTACCAGAGATGTGGGTTTCCTGAACAAGTAACCGATGATCTTAAAGAACCAGGACAGTGAGTGACTCGAAGTTGTAACGTGAGAAGGTACAGAGTTCAGAAAGTTGGGGGGATTCCTATTCTTTCCCTTGCCATAGAAAACACATTGGAAAATTTAAGAAAAGATCTTGAAGAACCCCCCAAATCTGACATTGCTGACTATAAAACTGATAGAATTTGAAATTTACTGGTATTCAACTATGTACATATTATAGACATTTATTTTCATCCTTAACTTGGAAATGCTTTTTAGAAAATAGTAATTATCTACAAATTATATTTTTAATTGGTTCAGCTTGTTTTTAATTGATCCACTAATTTGGAATCATTAATTATAACACGCTAGAGATTGAACATGTGTGAAATAATAAAGTTAAACCTGATTTTTTAAAAATGGACATGATTAGGAATCTTTCACAGCACATCACTACTACCCTCATCACCTATCAACTCTTATCCTGAAACCACGGGCAAATACTCACTTCACCGAGCTCTCTGATGAAGATGCTTCGCTGCCCTCACAGGGTTAATGTCCCCTGGTCCTTGCACAACTTATTCTTGGTTTTCTTCTATCTTTTGAAATACTAGACATTTAATGTTTCATTAAGCCTTACAGTATAGCCAAGCCCTCAGCGCACATACAAACAGGTAGTATAGAAAAATACCAACCAACCTTAGGGAGGAGAAAGTACCATAGAAAGCAATTGTTGGAGAATTGGGAAGAGAAAAGTATCATCACAGGTGTGGAATAAAACCAATGTCATGAATGAAAACCGCGGGCCAATCTTTTCTGTAGAATATTGAAAACAGCCCCCAGGGAAGACGCGCTAGCTACGGGAATCTTCGGTGAGCTGAGTGTTTGCTGGGAGTGTAATTCAGCGGAGAGCGGATCATCTGATATGTTCTTGTCCTGCCTCACTGGCGATTTCATCACCCAGAAAGTAAAGAAAGCAATGAGCAAAATGGCAACTCGGGACTCGAGTCCAGCCAAGGAGAAAGAACAGGAAGACGAGATGGATATGAGAAAACTCGTACTGGAGTGCTGTAATCGCCAGTGGAAGGTCTGAAGACCTGGACCGAAATGAACATGATTTTAAAAAGAGAGCAATTGAAAAATAAGACAAAGAGAACCCATGAAAAAACAGATATGCCTTAATCACTAGAAACTCTAAAAGGAAGGACTTTGCAAGAAAGACAGTCCAATTAAAAAAAAAGTTGTGACCATGAATTATTAAATTATCTCAAGGGGAATAAACTAAAAACATAATAGGACTGGTTGCACATAGAATTTTCTAGTGAGCTCAGACTTAAAGAAAATATATTCTAAGGCCTGAGAGTGACTCACAGGCCTCTGAGAACTGCTTCCGCTCCTCTCTCCCGTCTCTCTGCAATCCCCCGACGCCTGCCTTGGCCCCCTCGCTGCTCTAGCTTCCCTCACCAGCTTTCAATTCTTGCAGGCCCTGCTTCTCGTCTTTGTAGGTCTTTGTCCAGATTAGTCCCCAGTCCTGGACCAGTAGCACCCTGCCCCCGCTGCAGCCCACTCCCCACGATTACTTTCTGTGCCTCTTTCAGGTCTTAGCTCAAAGGGTAACTCCCCAGAAAAGTCTGTATCCAATGGCCTGTTCCACATAGTTTGCCAACATTCACCAATTTAGTTTTATATTATTATATTATATATTATTATATTCTTCCAACACCTTCCAGTATACTTACATACTATATATATATATATATATATATATATATATATATATATATATTTATTTATTTATTTATATATTTGTATCATGAGATCCAGTGTTTATCTTAGTACATAGCATATATTAATATTACACATGCAATATTTTTATTGTCGAATTTACAAGAAAATGACTGAATACCAAAGATAGAAGAAAGGGCACTTGACAAAGATATGCCCACAAAAGGGATATTAAAACTGTTAGAATAATGACAGGTAGGCTAAAGGTCAAAAAGACCCGGTATTTGCAAAACAAGAAATATTCAACATAGGGCTTTTCTAGCAGTCAGATAATGTTTTTCTTTCCTTCTGCCAACTTTAAAAACAACCATAATGTTAATACCTGAGAAGTCCTGTGGCATTCCCTCTTTAAGGTCAGACCATAAGACAATTTAATTAAATCCTGAATTGATTCTGACAGCTCAGGGGCCCATTCTAATGGCCTAATGATGGAGCAAAGCTAATGTGGTCAATCATGTTTACTACATGCTTGCCAAGATAAAGTTTTTCCTAGGCTATTGGATTGTATAGAAATAAGGGAGAACCAGCAGAACAAATCTATATCTTAATGAAATTCTGGGTTCCCCATTAAAGCAACAGTTTCTCCCAGACAAAGTGAAATGCAATTGTGACAGAAATGGTGGCCACGCGGTGGCTGTCTATACATCTGCATGACATCTGGTTCGTTTTTTCAGGAGTTTATCATGTATTTGTTTCCATTGTTGTCAGACACTGCAAATCTGGAAGGGAAACAGTGTGTAGCAATATAATGAATGGTAATGGGAAAAAATACAATGAAGATTAAATAAAAAATAATGGTCAAAGCTACATTTATTTTTGCTCCTACAGTAAAACCAGCACTGAGTGTCATGACTGCGGCCAGTTAAAGGCATACCAGGCCAGCCGTCTTCAGTTTTGCAATCTCTTCGATTTCATTTACATGAAAGTCAGCTCGAAAATTGAAAAATTTGATATCGTTCACTGAGCTGGTCAAAACCTATGTAGCAATTGGATAAAAATAGTTACATACAAAACAATTGAGTAAGCTTACTTATTACTTCCAAAATATAAGATTACTGTGAGGAATTTAGAAGGGAATCTTTAAATTGTGTTCTCTTTCTCAAAATGGTTATTGCTTAGAGCCTCAAAGTTAGCACTGAATGAATCACTGAAATAGCCAATAAATCATTTTATAAAAATGTAATGGCCTTTCATTAAAAGAATTAGGCACAGAGTGAGATTTATAGGACAACCCTCATTAAGCATAAAGTTAGTACCTCAAGGCAAGTGACTTGGTTTCTCTTGTTCATATCGTTTCTATCCGTAAAATTTGTATGAATCAAAGAATTGTTAAAAGATTATAAGAGATAATACATGTAAAACGATGACCTGCAGTGCTGAGGACATAATAGTTGCTCCGTTAATATTATTTATATTGTATTATGCTTCAAAAAAGGTGAAAAATGTATAAATTTAAAATGACGGTTTTGACTTCCCAAAACATGCAAAATAGATTTATAAATGTTATCTTAGCAGGTAAAATACTCCGGAGGAATAGAGACAATGGAACCATGAATTTAAATCAAAGTCACCAAATGTATGTATATAACTGTACATTTAAATAAAATGCCTGAGAGCGAGGCTCTGTGAATGCTCAGGGATCCGAGGGGGAGAAAAGAACGGCACGCTGGGGTCAAAGTGCAATAAGTGAGCGATGACCCATCACTTCACTTGGAATACGCTATAATATTTAATGTAACTTTCGCTCTTAAATGCAGCTCACATTACTTTACATGCAGTTTGTTCAAATAACATTTTGCATAAAAAGGAGTTACACGTAAATGGCCCTTAATTTACCTGTGAAAAAATATATTCCTGATAATGTGCTTTTGTTTCCAATCTCTCATTTTCCATATCTAACCAACACTGGCTCCTTTTTGCTTCTTTTCTCATTTTTCTAAATTTATCATAAATAACTGTGTGTGGGAAGATGGATTTGTGGCATTTCACTATCCTTAAATTTCTCACCAGATTTCACAGCAATCTACATATTTAATGAAGTGTTAAATATGCAATTCATATTTTGTTTCCTTAATAATAAAATGTATTTCCTTCCTTAATACTTTCCATAGAATATAGTGAACAACAATTCCGCTGATCATTAGAGTCTTATTCCAATGCATTTCTAGAATTTCAGCAATTCTTCCCTGGAGTAACATTTGCCCCAAACAAAAATCTATTGATTTAAATACAGCTTCTCTTTTAACATTCTAACTGTAAAATATTTTTTATAAAGAACATTCTCCTCCCACCCAACCAAGAAGTAAAAAAAGGGTACTGATTAGGAACCGTGATAAGAGCTTTAACATGTACCAATGTAGACTTAAAACAAGTCTATAATTATCAGGCAGCATTTTAAATAATTTAGCAGTAAGATACATGGTGGCTTGTGGCTTTATTCTACAATAGTATTCCAATATTCATTATTCATAATCATTACTGTGCTTATTAGCAGCACAATTTTCCCCCTGACTTCCTTGTAAATTCAGGTTTGTTGAGCATAAAGGTAAGCTGAACATAGAGTTAAACTGCACATGTCACCTTCTTATTAACGTACGCAAAGCTTCTGATTATTAAATAAGAGTTGATTCTTAGATGTATTAAAGAATGAAGCTGTAGCATTTTATTCAACTGAAGACTGTCTTAATCAATTACAAATGGCCTGATAGATTTATTTTTAAGAAAAACCTACAGCAATTAAAAATCACATTCTCCACCTTGGCTGGTGTGGATTGAGCTCTAGCCTGTGAACCAAAGGGTCGCTGGTTTGATTCCCAGTCAGGACACATTCCTGGGTCATGGGCCAGGTCCCCAGTAAGGGCCACGTGAGAAGGAGCCACACATTGCTGTTTCTCTCCCTCTCTTTCTCCCTCCCTTCCCCTCTCTCTAAAAATAAATTCTTTTAAAAAATAACATTCTCCTTTTAATATTATGTTCTAAATTATAGTGCATTTTAATTTTATGAACACTTGCTTTTATGATAGGCTCAATGAGGAAAGTCAATAACACTTTATACAAAGATTCCACATGTATCTAGATGGCCATTAAACAAAACATGAAGAGATTGTAGATATACTCATTTCAGAATCTATAGAAACTACTAAAACTCTTTACATAAAATTAACCTGTGGAAGTTCATGCATAAAGATTTCTAGATTTTGAGAACATAGTTGTTGAAATATAGCTAGATATGTGAAGTGATTGTACTCTGTT
Organism: Micronycteris hirsuta; assembly: GCA_004026765.1. Classification (NCBI taxonomy): domain Eukaryota; kingdom Metazoa; phylum Chordata; class Mammalia; order Chiroptera; family Phyllostomidae; genus Micronycteris; species Micronycteris hirsuta. Next base: position 97,122 of record PVJI01002685.1, on the reverse strand, counting down.
TAAATTTCTGATCAAACTCAATTTATCAAAAATTTCAGGGTAGTGATGTTGCTTGGAATGCAATTTTCAATCTGATTTTTTAGAGCAAAGTTGAATTACTAGCAGTTTTCATTTAACATTAGATTGTTCAATTACATCATCTGGGTATAATGTGGATCATCCTTTTCACAATCTCATCCTGTCCAAGATTTATAGATTGTAGAGGTGAGAGTGAGAGCTGATTAAAAAAGCTATTCACAATAGGTAAAGAGATAAAAATATTATCTCAGCCTCGTACAGGATAATGAACTCTCTCATTCAATTGTCCAGGAGGTTACTGTAAACTTGACAGTAACATGCCGATCACGCTGGTAACGGTGAGGATGATGCTAAGCCAATGACAGTGGAGCAGATTAAGAACAATGATGATGGGCGTAGAAAACTCACCATAGGGCAAATGAACAAAAAGCAGACCTCCAACATTAAAATACATGTATTGCGTACTTTTCCAGATCAATTCGGTTGCATGATGGCTGTTCGTGTTTCAGGACTTTAAAGAAGACACAACCTGGAAGTTAAAATCTGTACTGTGTGTGGCCTACTGAGGGCTCTAATCTCCACAGAGTAGCCCTGATTGCCTTAGTCTTCCTGTGTGGACATGGCCTGAAAATGAAGCTGCAGGCTTCAGTCTGGTACATCTACCTACGGGTAAAGAAGTTGGCCCGGGACACATCCCCAGGAAACTAAGCACACAGAAATAAGACGGTCAGGGCAGGAGAGGGCAGGAGAGGACAGGAGAGGGCAGGAGAGTAAGGAGAGGACAGGAGAGGGCTGAGGGCCTGCGAAAGCACCTGAAAAGAAGTCGAGTATAACAAGAACAGACCAAAGCGTTTGATTTACTAGATTCCTCCTTGTAGCAGCAAAGGATTTGTACCAATGAGAAGAACCTTCCCAAAGCGATCGTGACCCTTGTAGTTATTTTCAATGGACATATACTGACCCTTGACTCTGGGCAAAGCTTCGTGATAACCGAAGGAGTATGACATAAATACCACAGTTACCTTCGTCAAGATGCTAAAAATAATAACCCCTGGAAGTGCAAGAATGACAGACAGAATCTGCCTAACTGGGTTTACAGAAAGATTCAAGAAATATTGAATCTTTAAGTTTTGAAGGGTATGTAGAATCTTGCTCGCTACACAAAGAGAGAAAAACAGATTAAGGGGACATTTGATCGTGGGGTCACATAAGCATTGCCAATTTGTAAGCTGGTAAGAGGCAATGAAGTGCCTCAATACAGGCTTTGGTGTCAGAGAGATCAAAGGCCTAATTTGGACTCTGTCAATACGTGTTCAGGTTCTACTTTTCTTTGAGCAGGGACAATGGCATTTACTTCATTGAGTTGTTATGAAGATTCAATGAAATAATATGTTTAAAGTGCTTAGCTTATTGCTTGCCACATACAAAGGGCTTAATGTAGCATCTCCATTAATGCAAGTACCATAACCCTTGAGTAAATTAAAGTTATAATGACTGGAGACTCAGTAATCCCACTTATGGAAGCCTTCCCAAAGAAATTAACCTAAACATTGAAACTGAACAATAATCATCTTAGTAAAACAACTGAAAGCAACCTAAGTGTCCAAAATTTGGTAAAAGCCAAGCCTGACATGGAATAGTCACTCAAATGAGGTGCCTTTAGTCCAGATATCTAAAATCACAATGATAAAATTATAAGTATTTATGGAAAATACTTAAGATGCAGTGTTACATGACAAAAGTCGTATTCAAAATAGGTACACTACAATTGCACTTATCTAAAGATATGCATAGGACATGAATTGGAAGACTGTATTGCCCAACATTAATGATAATTGTTACTGCGATCATTTTTCTGGTGGCCTTCTTTTTCTCTTAATTCAAAATAGACTTTGTAATGTGGTTATACTATATTTGTAACACATGCAAATGAAGCATTTGGAACGTGCTGACTTGGAGCCTCTCCCCCAAACGAGGGAGGTGTTGTGATGATGTCGGGTGACCCACATCAAAGATGCTCCGTGGTGAGACTGGGAAAGAAAGGTGTGTGGACTAGCTCCACCTGTCTGCCTGTCTGTCCAGCTCTTGAGAGAGGAAGGATTTCTACGTATTGAACTGGTTGGAAGAAAAACCAAAACAAGAATAATATTTGCTGACCTGTGACAATGAAATAAAATTCAGTTTTCAGCATCCATAAGGAATGTTATACCGAAACACAGGCATGTCCGTGTATTTACATCATTTCTAAGGCTGCTTTTGCCCAACCACAGCTGAGTTAAGTAATTTCAATGGAGATCACATGGCCTACAAAGCCAAAAATATTTCCACATGTCTTTTACAGAAAAACGTCTGATGGCCCCACTGTCAGTGTCACTTTAACTAAAAACTGCTAGAAGTCTGAGACACCTGGTTGAATCTGTAGGTTCTTTCTAGCGCAGAGGATCCCTTATTCTCTGATAGCTGTCTGCATGCATGCAGCAGATGAGCAGCCATAGGCTTTGAAAATGCAATACAGAGTAGATACCCAAAGAGCCTCAAAATGGCCAATACCAGGAAACTGGCTACAAACAAGAGGGAAGACAAGAAAGGCTGGAGAACGAATAGCAAAAACAGACGTTGATCCTGAAGCATTTTCTCTCCCATCCTGCTCCCTTTTTATTCTTAAAGGATCTCAGGAGGGGTGGTTTTAGTTTAAACCAAATGGAAATGCTATTTTCTAATTCGAAACCCATTGAATCCTGGTTATTTCGTACGGTGCAAGTAAGTAAACTTTGGGGACAAAACAGCAAAGGCAATTTCTGATAAATGCATTCCAGCCAAAATAACTCACATTTAGAAATGGATTAACTGATCTCCTATCAGGAAATTTTAATGAAAGTTGGGTTCTTTAGATTGAAAATGTTTTAAAAAGTTTTGTATTCCAAAGCTTAGATCAGATACTTTTTTTGACATTTGAAGGACTTATATATGCATTTTACTGGATTTTCATTGATTATAACTTTCCATCTCACAAATAGCTCAATATGAATTTGGTTATTTAAAAGTTCACTTGACAGGCTGGTTCAAAAACTAAACTATTCTGGTCACAAGAGAAAAGAAATTTATTTTATGTTTCAAAACTAACTTAATATGGGGGATTTGCCCTTTTAGGTCTAGACATAGGAATAAATGAAGTGGGTGAGATAAATGTGAACTATTTTCAAAATGTTAGTGATGCATATTATAAATCAAGAAAAGGTGAGAAATCATGAGTTGTAACTGAAGCAGAGTTGTAAGAACACAGTAGCAAAAGTACACTCATGCTATTGAACAGGATATAAAGCAACCTCCTTTGCTGCTGAAGGGGTTCAGCACAGGTCTCCCCAACACGTGCCACTTGGGTGTGTGGATTATTTTGAGCTGATGGTAGTAATCAAGACCCTGTGGGTTTAAGAGAAACTTTTACCCCTCATGAAAAGAATTTAAATTGGGGATCTTGCCATAATAAGAGCTATTCCCAGAAATAAATTTTATGACTTTCCTGTATAGCAGAACATATATCTAATTACTGAACACCTGCTCTTCTTATCGTCCTGTGAATTCCTGTCCTCCCTTCTGAAGCCCCAGGCTCCTCTCCCGTTCTCTGGTTTGATATTGAATATAGACCCCATTTTACCTTTCTAGCCTTGACCCTCTCTTATATGTGGGGTTCCCATATGCACACAATTAAATTTCATTTTCTCCTGTCAATCTGTCTCATGTCAGTTTAATTACTATTCCACCCAAAAGAACCCTTGAAGGATGGAGGAAAACATTTCCTCCCCAACAATGAAAATCATTTTTAATAATTCTTGACCTAAAACCTAGGAATACTTCATAATTATGCAAAAAAATCAATAATGAATAGAATAGCTGGAACTGTTTGTAACATAAAAAATGAACCTCTCCTAGTTGAACAAAATTAACTTTGCAAAACAGGGACAAATAAAACCATTTAATTAAGCTTAAATCATTCCATTTGTTGCAAGTTTGACTGAATTTGGACCTTTTACTACACATCATGTCTTCAGAATACAATATTATGTGATATGCTCCTGTAGTCCCTGAGGATTCAGTGGGTCATCAGCTTATTGTCTCTGACTGGTTTTTCCTTCTGGGCTAAGAGTTTGTTCTTGGTGTACTCTATATACATCTCCATTTGTTTTAATTTCAAGCTGATGTGACTTTTAATGTTAAAGAATTAAATGTACACATTAAAGTGAATGGGAATCCTAATGTGGATTTTATCATCAAGGAAAATGCCTATCCTTTTTATGTACAAAAGACTTACACAAACTTCTTTGTGAGTCAACTGTTACTTTGGTTATCAAAAATACTACCACTACTATGCTTATATTTTTCACAAATACTGACCAAATTATAATAATTGAATAGGTGACTCAAATCTAAGAATGAGTATCAATGGCCCAGTTTCTACACGGAACTTAGAAAGATGACTTTCAGTCATTTCATTTCATTGGTCCATTATCACCTACCGTTCAACTTCCCACCCCCAACTAAACACACACACACATACGAACATACTGATTTTAATGTACTGGGTAAAACAAGCAAAACGCATTCTTAGAAGATTTCATAGATATCCAGGATTAGGGAGAATTATGTTAGATATCATTGTGGAAATGTTGTCTTTCAATTTGTGTGTATTTCTTGTCGTCAACCCTCTTTTTGTTTTTATTTTCAAATGGAAAGATTTTAGTTCATTCCACATACCTCAGAAAACCAGCATTTGTTTACAGCTAAGTAAATTAGTTTTCTCTACTGGGTCCTACAACAAATTACTCATTCAAGGATCTACCAATAATTGATGAGTGTGACTTTCTACCCTCGCTCTTGAAAAGTCTATTTCTCCAAATCACTGATTAGGTAATAAATATTAAGTATTTTTTAAAGAAGGAAATACTTGAAAATTCTAATGCTTGCCTGAAATAAAGGAGAATCTTAAGTGTTCACTTTGAGCCAGAGCTTAGCTCGCCAGGCAGGGAACGCCACAGCCCATGCTTTGGCATTGGCAGCAGTGGGGCTTGATTTCAAAGTTCAAAATAGTCATTGCATTTGGGCCTTACATTCATCAAGTGTATAAATATTTCTTCATCTGTATTCCCCTTGGCCCCCCAAAAGTGAGCTGGCTTATTTTTATAAATTTGTGAACCCAACCATAAATGTAATCAAGGAACAAGGGCCCACAGAAATCTATAGCCCTGGCCTGGTCTTTTCAGTGTGATTTGAAGTCCTGAGCTCTGCTCTGTGGGTGCAATTGAGCCCAGCGTGGCTGATCTGCATGTAAATAAACCACCCCTCTGGTTTGCAAAGAGAATATTCTGCTGCTCCTTTTGCCCAGTGGTCCAGTGTGTACATTATACAACAGGCTTGACTTTTTGAAAATTGTAGCTTTCATTAAAAAAAAAAAATAACAGCAACATCAAAACCCATTTTTCAATGGCTCACCAAGATTTTAAGGTATGATGTAACTAAAGTAGGACAAAAATGTCTTTTGAGTTTGTTTTCTGCACAAAATTACTTTTTAAGTGACTTCTGTTAGCATATACAAGTCCTGAGTCTCTGGAGAGTGTGCATGATGCAGCTGGCAGGCTGCCACTTTTCTTTTGAATGTTAAATATCTTATACAGAAACAAATCTCAACTATTTAAAAGTAATTTGTATTCTTGACATCATCTTTTATGTCATTAATTAAAAAAGCGGGTTTTCTTTAAGATATGGGTAAAATTTAGAAATAACACATGGCCAAGATTCAATCCAAATGCTACCACCTGGTCCTACAAACAGCCACTTTTTAGGACATCACGAACGTAAGTTTACTGTGCAGAAGTTGTGGCTCTGAAGGGCCACAGGATACCCCTGTTTAGAGGGCTATCTAGTTATCTTTCCTTCTATAGTTAGTCATTTTAGACCTACCTTTAGGTACGCAATTTGAATTTTCAAAAGAATACACACTATAAAGCCTCATTTAAAACTTCAAGAAAACGAAAACTTCAGAACATTCAGAAATGCAATAGCATTTCAGAAGAGCAATAGAGATGATGTGACTCTGATATGTAAAGGGGCAATCAAAATATCATTGGAAGGATTTAGTTCAGATTAGATAATAAAAGGGAAAGAAATAAGGCCGTATGGCTCAAAATTTTATTATATAAAAATAGGAGGCAAAAGACCAGACTAATCAATGTTGTAATAAAAGAAAGGAACAAAGTTGGAGGATAGGTAATACCTGAATTCAAGACTTATTGTAAAGCTACAGTAATCAAACAGTTGCTATTGGTGAATGAATAGACAAATAGATCCCTGGAGTAGAATAGAGAGCTCAGAAATAGACCCCCATAAATACAGTCAACTGACTCCTGACAAAGAAGCAAAGGCAGAACAATGGAGCACAATCTTTTCAACAAATGGTTCAGAAAAACTGGACACTCACATGCAAAACAATGAGACTGGACACAGAGCTGACATCATTCACGAAAATTAACTCAAAATGAAGCATAGGCCTTAATTTAAAATGCAAAGTTATGACTACTAGAAGTTTAGGTAGGAAAAGACCTAGGTGGCCTTGAGGTCTGATGATGGCTTTTTAGATACAACACCAAAGAAATGATCTGTGAAAGAATGAATAGGCTGGACTTCCTTACAATTAAAACTTCTGCTTTGTGAAAGACAATGTCAAAAGAATGAGAAGACAAGCCACTAACTGGGTGAAAATATTTACAAAAGACATATGATACGGAACTCTTAAAATTCAATAAGAAAGTAAACAACCTGATTAAAAAATGAGGCAAATACCTTAAAGGACATCTCATCAAAGAAGATATACAGAAGGCAAATAATCAAATGCAGAGATGCTTCACACTGTATGTCATCAGGGAAATACAAATTAAAACAAAGATGAGATACGACTATATACTTGGTAGAGTAGCCAAAGTCCAGAACTCTGACAATGCCAAATGCTGGTGAAGATGTGTACTCACATTCATTTCAGGTGAGAATATAAAATAATTCAGCCTCTTTGGACAACCGTCTGGGCAACATACTCTTGTATAACCCAGCAATTGCATTCCTTGGTATTTACCCAAAGGAGGTGAAAACTTATGTCCACACAAAAACCTATACATAGTCCAAATTTGGAAGGAACCAAGATGTCCTTCAGTAGCTGAATGGATAAATAGACTACTATATAAATGTAGATACTGGAATCTTATTCAGCGCTAAAAATAAGTGAGCTATCAAGTCATACAAAACATGGAGGAACCTTAAATGTGTATTACTAAGAGAAAGATGCTAATCTGAAAAGGCTATATACTGTATGTTCCTAACGACAAGCCATTCTAGAAGAGGTAAAACTAGGGAGGCAGTGAAAAGGTTGCCAGGGGTTGGAGATGGAGCGATGGGTGAATAGGCAGGGGAAAGAATTTTACAGCAGTAAAAATACTGTGTGTGATACCATAATGATGACCACATGTAATTATATCTTTGTCCAAACCCATAGAACGTGCAATACCAAAAGTGAACCCTAATTCAGCCATGGACTTTGGGTGACTGTGATGGTCAGTGGTCAATAGAGTTTCATCAGTTCTAACGAGCTGACAACCTGGTGGGGGTTGTCGATAATGGGGAGGCTGTGGGTGTGTGGGGGCAGGTAGTATATAAAAAATCTCTGAATGTCCTCTCAATTTTTCCATGAACATAAAAGAACTCTTAAAAATCTTCCCAACTTAAAAAAGAGAAACAGAAGAAAAAACGTTTAATTAGCTTAAGTCATTTTAACACCCGGGCTTTACTATTAGTTTGTTAGGACAAGAAAGGCATCACTATTTCTAAATGAGATGCATGTTTTGCTAAAAATAAAGATATTTGCTTTGATAATTCTAAAAATAACTTACACCCCAAGCTTTTCTTATTATAACATGTATCCATCTGACATAGGTCAACTTTTACTTTCATGTCAGTAAATATTAGGATCGATGGATTGTGAATTATATCTTAATAAAGTTGTTGATAAAAATAAACAGAAGAAAAGAAGAATAACAGCATAAGTTTTTGCTTGTTTGTTTGTTTTGAAAAATGGATCAGGCTAATAAAACCATTATGTGGTGGCAAGCCTCTGAGATTTCCACAAGAAAAGTGAATGGGGGAAAGTACAAGCTTTATAAATTATCATATTAATCATGAAACTACTGTAAGCCTCTCACTGGTATTGAAATGGAATTAATAAATTATATCTAACTATGTAAAAATGAATCTTAAATTTCTGTAGTTTATTTACTGAGCAGCCTCTGAATAAAAGATTCTAACTCACTGAATTTTCACCCCATATAAATATTTTAAAAACAATAAAATATACATCAACTTCTTTAACCTTTTCTTTTATATTGTTCTCAAATAACACATTCAAAAATGTGTTATTTGGTGGGTTCAGTTTAATTTTTAAAATGTATTTTAATAGAATTTTTTGAATCACTGGAGCCCTGGAAACTAATTTAAAAGAAAACTCAAAATACTGACCCAGAATATTATTGATTCTATAAATCAGTCATGAGCAAGAACTCAAGTGAAAGGGGATAATTTTTAGGGGTGTTTTGAAATGTAATTCATTATTTTAATTTTGATTTTGAAATTAAGTGACAAGTCACATAAGTAATAATGACAAGTAATATGCACAGCAGTTAGACAGCTGGATGCTGGAAGCTAGAATAGTTTCGAGGAAGTACAAATTCAGTAAGTCACCACTTTCTCTTATTTTATTCTGTTTTCACTGCCCAGTGATCTCCTGAACGTGACTAACACCCACTTCTACCAGAAGAGACTTGTCAATGTAGGATCTATAATTGGAAGTGAAGCGGATTTCCCTTCCATACTTTCAAGGATGACCCTCTAGAATCTAATAAGCACGTCTCCAGCTCCTTATCCTTATCAGAGGATCGCTGAAATCTTAGAGTTTATATATATATATAAACTCTAAGATATATATATATATAACCTGCTTCAACTAGCCCTCAGTACATAATACAGCAGCACTTGGTCAATAATGAAGCCAGACCTGGGTTCAAATTCAAATACTGCCACTTACTGTTTGGGTGACTGGCAGGTTATTTTAAACTTCACCTTCTCCAACTGTACAACAGAACCTCTCTCCTAGTGGTGTTGTGCGGACTGGTGTGGAAAAAACGAATAAAAGTGCTTAGCGGAGCGAGCAGCCACTAAATGATCATCTTCATTGATACTTTAATATTATGGGAAGGAGTCGACTGCTGTAGGAAAGAGAGTTATTAGTATAAAGCACATATTATTTTCCTTCCTCCAAAGTTAGTAGTATCATAATGTTCTAAAAAATGTTTCAAATACATTTTTGGTACAAAACCACCTAGGTATAATACAAGGTTTTGCTTATCTTAGGAAAATTTTTTTCGGTAGTAGTTTCTAAAGGAATGGCGTGCATCGCTCAGTGCAGTGGAAAGCAACAGTGAACACAACAGCCAGCATCTACTCAGACCAGTAATCAGGCTGCGATGAAATGGGTGTTTTCTTCTTTTTTCCCGCCCCAACACAGTGCTCATCTCCTGGTAGATCAGGAAGACAATGAAGTATTCAAGAGAGTTTTCAGCAATTCTAACTACAAATTGCAGAACAACTAAAATGTCTAAGGTAACTGGTGCTTGGCTACATTTCCATTTTTCTCATTTCTTTTCAGATACATTATCCTTAGAGGTTCTGCTACATATGCAGTCATTCAATCAAGTCCAACAGAGTTACAAGTTGGCAGAGAACATGTAGAAAATGGACATATATTCATCCTGGCAGTATAAATGCTTAGAATTAAGCCTGAGAATCTAAGCATCATGAGAAAAATTGTTTTCTTCCACTTTGACATAAAGTCTCATCTAGACGTAAATTAACAGATGCATATACAAATAAAACAAGAATTCTGCTTCCCGTAGTGGTAAACTGGATAATTCAGAGCAATCTTCCCATTGTGAGGGCCTCTAGGGGGGGGAAAAAAGGATAAAATTTAAAAACAAGTCTGCTTGAAAGCATTGCAAAACTAAAAAAGAAAAACAAAACAAAAAAAAAAACAACGGAACAAAGAATTATTGGGAAATAGAAATAAAAGAGGCAAAGAGGAAGTGATTCTGGAGTTTAGGGTCCATTTTACTTCATCATACTTGCTATTTTCTCTTTTTAAAATATTTTATTTATTTAAGTTTAGAGAGAGGGAAAGGGAGGGAGGCAAGAGAGAGAAACATCAATGTGCGAGAGATACATAGACCAGTTGCCTCTCATATGCTCCCAACTGTGCATCTGGCCTGCAACCCAGGCATGTGCCCTGACTGGAAATTGAACCAGCAATCTTTTGGTTCACAGGCTGGCACTCAGTCCACTGAGCCACATCAGCCAGGGTAAGACTTGCTATTTTCAATGGGGTCCTGAGGATGATCCTTCCTTGGATAGCCCTGATGGACGAAGGCTACCAGGATTTGTGTCTAGGGTGAGTGAGCAGGTTGTTGGGGGGGGGCCTCATAAACCTTTTTAATTTTGGATCATATACACATAATAGACAGATAGATATAAACATAGATGTATATGCTACACCCAATGAATTAGAGTAAACTAGAAGTATGGGTTGAGGCTCAGTGTTTAGTTACCTCAATCTCAGCTGAAGGAGATTTTATGGCAGAAGCAATATAAATTCTCTTTGGAGAAAAACATCTTCCTAGGTCTCAATTTCCTTTCTTAAATGTTTGCTTGCAACTACAATGCCCAACACACAATAAGAGCTCTCAGAAAAGTAGGAATAGAAAAAAAAGTCCTTTATTTATGAAAAGCCTGCAAGATACACTATACTGATTTGATTAAATGTTAAAAGCTTTTACTTTGTTATTGAAACAAGGCAACAGTGTCCATTCTGGTCTTTCTTGTGCAACAAAAACTATATTGCAGAGTTACTGCATTTTGGCATTATTGGCATTTGAGGACATTAGGTGTTGTGGGAGCTTGTCCTATGCATTGTGGGTATTTAGCAGCAAACCTAACCTTTATCCATTAGGTACTGGTAGCATTCCTTCAGTTGTGCCAATCAAAAATGTCTACACATGATCAAATCTCTCTTGGGTGCAAAATTTTCCTTAGTTGAAAACCAGTGCTCTCCTACAAGGCCCAGCTATTGAAATAGCACAAAAGAGGGAAGGAAGGAAGGAAGGAAGGAAGGAAGGAAGGAAGGAAGGAAGGAAGGAAGGAAGGAAGGAAGGAAGGAAAAGAGGGAGGGACAGAGGGGAAGAGACAGAAGAAGGATGGAAACTCCAGAATAAATCTAATGCAAGATGGACAAGGCTTTTTATAGAAAACTATGAAATATTAGGAAAGGTAAAGAGCATCTAGTAAACATTCAAGTTTTAGAATATGTACATACTCAATATTGCAAAAACATCAGCATACCAGATATTATATCAAGTACAGATGCTCCTTGAATTACGATGGGGTTACTTCCTCATAAACTCATTGATAAGTTGAAAATATCTTAACTTGAAATGCATTAAATAAACTTGACCTACCAAACATCATAGCTTACTCTAGCCCATCTTAAATGTGTTCAGAACACTTACGTTAGTCTATAAGTTGAGAAAAATAATCTTGCTGCTATTGCATAATATCATAAGAGAGTACTATACTGCATAACAGTAGTCTGAGAAAAGATCAAAATTCAAAATTGATTGCCCTGGCTGGCGTAGCTTGGTGGATTGAGCGCGGGCTGCGAACTAAAGAGTCGCGGTTCGATTCCCATTCAGGGCACATGCCTGGGTTGCATGCCAGGTCCCTGGTGGGGGCCACGTGAGGGGCAACCATACATGGATGTTTCTCTCCCTCTCTTCCTTCCCTTCTGTATAAAAATAAATAAATAAAATCTTTTAAAAAAATTCAAAATTGAAGTATGGTTTATACCGAACATGTATTGCTTTTGCACCACCAAAAAGTTAAAAAAATATATCAAAGTCAAACCACTATGAGTCAGGAACCATCTGAATAGGAACATTAGCATACTGAATGTCATAAAGTATCAAAGTACAAAATAATGTAATGATATCATGTGTCCTCAAACTGATCAATAGATTCAATACACAAAGACAACCAGTATATGTAAAAAATGGACAAAGGCTCTGAATAGGCATTTCACAAAAGAGGATCCCCAAGTGGGCAATAAATATAGTAAATATAACCCTCCTTAGTCATCAAGGAAATGTTATCTGAAACTATCAAGCCAATAAAATAAAACTAGTTCCCACCCGTAAGAAAGGCTAAAACTAAAAGGACTAAAAGTATTTACAAGAATGTAGACTAAAAGCAACTCTCAGAAACACTGGGGGGGGGGAGTATAAATTGATAAAACCATCTGGAAGAGAGCTGGATACTATCAACAGAAGTTGAAGATGCGCAATTCCTCTAGATATATACCCAACAGAAAATCATGTGCTTGTGAACCAACACGTTCATGTCCAAATATGTTCAGACCAGCATAATGGCCACACATCAGAAACAATCCACATACCCATCATCAGCAGAATGAATAAATAAATTGGTACATCAATGCCATAGAACACTGATGGCAATAAAATGAGCCAACTACAGCTATGCAAAATCACGAATGACTCTCACACTTAATGTCCAGAGAAGAGGCTAGGCACAAGAGTACATATTGTGTGAATCCACTTATAGGTAGCCCCAAAACAAGAAAAACTAAACTGATATTTGGATATGCTTGCCCAGGAACGGCACTCCAATGAAAAGTAAGGAAGTGGCTTCAGTAGAATTCAACAGTGTCTTTCTTCGGTGGGAAATGGGTAAGTGACTAGGAAGGTGGTGTCGGGGGTCCTCGGAAGCTGGCAATATTCTATTTCTTGAGCAAAGGGCATTGCGTGAGAATTTCATTGTGCTGTTTGGGGGTGCACATGTGTACGCCGTCCTCCACGAGCCTTTATTTCATAGTAGAAAAGATATAAAAGAAAGCAAATAAATAAAAAGCCATTGCTATAAATGTAGAGTTTTTAAAGCTCTGAAAAAATACTTTGAATTTTACATCTACATTAAAGTTCTTTTGCTCTGATGAATTACTCTTCTGGTGATTATCTCTTTGAAGACAGTAAGGGGAAAAAAGTCACAAACAGATAAGAAGTGAGAGAAAACAGGGAGATTAATATAAATAAGCAACCCAGAATGAAAGTAAACAAGAGAAAACCCAGAACAAATAAATAAAATAAAACAACAGATTAAACATATATTGAGGGTAAATAAATCATAGGAAAATCATCACCCTCACTCTCCCCTAGATTATTATCTTCCCAGTCTACCTACTCAAGCGTGAGGCGCCATTTAAAACTTTATGGCATAATGTCACGGAAAGGCTTTCTTAAAATATGAATATGTTACCTTTGGGAAGTAACATATGATCTCTTATAAGCAGTTTAATTTCTTTATCAGATTAGCTAGTGACCTGGAACTACCTTCTAAGTAAGTTCTGATTGGGGAGGAAAGACAAATTTCAGTAGAAGCTCTTTGAGGTTAGAAGTCCTGTTTTCTCCCTCCACCCCCACCACACTTCCACTTTGGATTAAAGTGTGAAGCAAAGTTATAAGGATAAGAGAATATCAGTTTATGGAACTATTCGACAGCTGTCAGAGGGGAGGAGGGAGGGAGGGGCTGGATGAAAGAAGGTGAAGGGATTAGCCAAAGAACGTGCGCGCAGGACCCATGGACACAGACAACAAGCAGTGTGGTGATGGCCCAGCAGGGGCTGGGTCGGGGTAGGTAAAGGTGGGGAAAGGAGGGACATCTGCAATAGTGTCACAGTAAAAATGCAATTTAAAAACAGAAAAAGAAAGAACAAATCCAATGCTGGTCTCTCTAAGGTACTTATTTGCACTTTTAAAGACCAGAGTATAGTGTAGAAAGGCCAGGGGGAAAAAAAAAAGAGGCCAGTTTAAGAGCACATGAGATGGAAGAAATGAGACTGAAAATTCTTCTACTTCGATCACAGGAGACATGCAGTGAGTAAAATGGCCTCCTGTGGTTATTCTCCAACATGTCTAAGTGTTTCCTTCTGCTCCTGGCCAAACTTTTGATCTTTATTCAAGGTTTGAGACATTTTCTTCCACAGGGCCTGAAGTAGGTCTTACCCGAAAGTCCCAGAAGGAATTACGTCCTCTTGTGTCCTTGCAACTACAAGATGGCCTAGCCATAGCTGACCTACATCCAAGTCAGCACCCACTGAACAGTTTCTTAAAACAAGTGCAAGAGTATCCCAGCCCTGGAAAGAATAACATGGCCACAGTTCCACCTTACAGTGAAATGCCCTATACCATACACCCTCCAGTACCAGGCAAGAAAATGTGTCCTGTGAGCAAGTAAGCACCAGGCACATGGCAGAAGGCCGGGAGTAGGACATGGCATTGTGCAGATGGTGAAATCCTCTAAAAAGCTATATGTCATTAGCTAAGACTCTAATTTAGGAAGCAATGGTAATAAGACATCTCCTTTGAGTTTTAACCCAGCAAGCTCCATTGCCAAAAAGTTCAACAGAAAGAGACAGAAAACAATCTGATGTGTCAGGGATTTTATGAGCTTCCCCTAAGTGATACCTGAGGGTTCCGATATACCCATGAAACTGCCATAGTCAAATACAATAAAAAATGACAGAAATCGAGGAAAGTCAGGCTAGGGTTTTAAACAGCCATGACCACCTCTGCTTCTCAGATCACTCTCTCATCTCAGGTCAGAGGGAGGTGTGAAAAATGATGAGCAGACAAAATGCCTCAGGCAGCAGGCAAATATACTAAAGAGGATGTTCAAAAGCTGGTCACACTAGAGTGATTCTTTCAGCAGGCTTGATGGCAGAAAGCAAGGGGGTGAGAGGACAAATTGTCAGAGACTGATAAGAAAATAATAACCTATTACCTGCAAAAAAAATGCATTCTATTTCCTGGGCCTTGAAAAAATGCCTTATAAAAAACAGGACGTGCTGAGAGAGAAGACCAGAATAGGTGAGTGAAATCAGGTAACTTAGATTATAAAATGCATAGCTTGTCACAGTTTTGATGAAATTAAGTATGAATAAAACCACCACCCTTTCAAAAACAATCCACTTATCACAAATATGAATATCCCTTTTAAATTGGATCCTACCTGTGTAGTCTGAGATCTGATTATAACAATATACAATGTGTAAACATACACATCCTTTCCTGCACCAGGGCCCGTGATATAGGAAGGGCCACGAGACAGAAACAGAAGTTGTGGATTCTGAGCCGGATACTCTGGGAATGGGATCTTTATAGACAGATAAACCCAGAAAATGAATGGCCCTTTCATAGCATGAGAATTTGTACATTTCCAGGTGCCAAAATCTTGCTGCTCCTCGAATCTCATCCAAATGCCCCAGGAAGGTACCTGGCTTTCTCTATTGAGAAAATTCTAACTGCTTGCTAAGGAACCTATTCCATGGCAAGAAATGGCCTCAGAGAGAACGCATTTCCTGGAACTTAAAAAACTTTACTGACAGCATCTCACCTTATTTTTTCTAGATCTGGAAGTCTAAAAATGCCAGTTAATACATGAACACAATCATTTTACCATTCTCCAAATGATGCCAATTTCTTGATGTAGTATTTAAAATTATGATTGTTAACTCCTTAAATGAATGCATGAAAACCAAAATGCATTTGTGTAATCATAGATGGGAATTGACTTACCTGTTCTTCATCTACTCCCATGTGGCATTCATTTTGTGTTAGAAGGTTAAGCTGAATTTCCATAGGGAGACTTTAGAAGATTTCACAGACAGGAACCTTAAATGATAAATAATCTATTCTTCCTGTTGAACGTTGATGCTCCAGTAGTATGATGATTTAGTGAGGGCACTGGATCGGGAGTCAGAAGATTCTACACCAAACTCCTCAGCATACTCATTAAATAGTCCACAATTCCAAACCCACATTTGACCTTTAATTCTATGTCCATTAAGAAGAAATATTCTAGTGATGTATAATCTCTTTTCTAAGATCACCATAGCATCAAGTTAAAAAATTAAAAAAAAATCTGAGAAATAGTGTAACCCAGAGTTCCAGTTCTGTGGTTGTTATGGAACACAAGCGCATATTTCTTACCTACAGTCACTCTAGGTCAGTGCTGTGCTGAGACATATTGAAGCCTGAAGCAAGAGGAACTTTAGTGAGATAATTTCTGTCTTTACTTTAAATGTAAATATATTGTCATTGGTTTTGCATTAATGTTGATTTTCTAACAAATTATTGCATTTGCCCTGGCTCAGTAGATTGAGTGCGGGCTGGGAACCAAAGGGTCACCAGTTCGATTCCCAGTCAGGGCACATGCCTGGGTTCCTGGCCAGTTCCCCAATCCTCATGGCCATGTGAGAGGCAAACATACACTGCTGTTTCTCTCCCTCTCTGTCTCCCTCCCTTCCCCTCTCTGTAAAAATAAATAAAGTCTTTAAAAAAATTATTGCATTAAAATATTGTCTTAATTACTGAGCATTTTGACATACTCTTAAAATTTATACTCTAGGCAAGGGCCTCTCATGCCTCACCCTATTTCCAAGCCCTGTTTTAAAATCATTCCTCTAAGCTCACGCTTACCGGTCCAGTTGACACAGAGGTAAATAAATCAATATACTCATATGCTTAACCTTCCCCTATTTGAGAATATCTGGTTCAAACTGTGGCAGAGGAAATGAACTATTTAAGAAGCCACACTGACTGAGAATCTACTACCTGCCTACTTAGTACTGTTCTAGCAGAAGATATACCTTCCACAATGTAGAAGAGAGATAATCCTAAAAGGATCAGACATTCTATAAAAGTGATTTTGGGGACACCTAATGTATCGGTTATACAAATACAATTTATCACAACTACTAGCTTCAGATTTTCATAAGGAGTCATAGCATATTACTTTAATTATGTGACTATTTGGGGGTGTTTCAAAAAAGAGATATTCACCCCAAATGAATACAAAATAGACTGCTTTAGATTTCACCCCAGGTCCCATTTCCTCATGGTTCCCTCTTCTTCCCTGAATCCTTTCTAGCCCCTTCAAGCTTCTGCCATTGCCGGCTGCAGAGGGTGTGCATCTTCCTTCCATTTCTTACTGGTAGAAGCTTGGTCTGGATTTCTAGGCCTGGAGTTCAGGTTATGATCACTTCCCTCAGGTTCTATGTCTCGCGTTCTTACGTCTCATGGAATTTAGCATGGTGATGTTGTTAAATAAGAAATCGCTGAATAAATGAATGAAAAAATGAATGAATGAATGAACACATAAATCAATAAAAAGATAATTAGCAAAACTATGAGCTCACCATCCCTAAGTAACTATCCCTAAGCATTATGTGTTTTTCAAAATTCTGAAATTTAATTTTCCCCTTGAGCAGTAATGATAAAACAAAATAATCTAGGCAATTTGTAAAATGCATAGATAACTTTGGGCATATTGCACAAAAGCTGTCTTATACTTCATGACTTGAAATCTCTAAGGGATCTTCATGGGACCCTTGAGTGGTATGCACAGCAATAGTCAATTTTGGAGACCTAAAGCAGACTGAAGAGTGTAAAAGCCCAGATCAGGAAACAGGCTAACGTGTATAAGGAAGTTATTAGTTGGGTCGGCAGTAAGGGATTCATCTGATGCCCATATGCCCACAGCATTGAACAAGCCAGAGAAATAAACATGGTCTGACCTTTAGATTTCATTGCACCATAATTAACTTTAAAAAATCATCTAAGCAGACTTTTGAGGAAGCAAAGCTCACTCACTTGCTCACTCACAAGAATACAGCTTGAATATCAGGCTGAAAAAACACACACTCTTTTAAAAACTACCCAGAGGTCCTTTAATACAATATACAAAGAGCCTTGTAGAGTTTGAAGATGGATTCTCAAAATCACAACATCTTCTAGATCTCAGATGCTCTAAGAAATAAAAATACATGGAATGATCTCTCATATCACTTAAAAACACCTTTTAAAAAAAATCAGTGTGTCCTAAAAAATGGCTTGTGAACAATCAGCTCACTTTAAAAGATATCATGGACATTTTAGCATAAAAAATAGGGAAGTGCTCACTACATAGCAGTACTCTGAAAAAGGGACGTTAGCTAGTTTTAGTAACTATATTTTCCTGTGCTTGGTTTCAAACATGGGCGGTTGGCCCTGTCTCTGTGATAAAGCAGTGTCTGAGTCACACACGAAGTCCACAGCGTCTGCATCCTTCAGTGATAATGAGCATGGCCGCTACTGATGCAAAAATTCAGCAATCGAGGCTTGGGAGACTTCCGCTCTCCTGAGAGATTTGCCTTAATGGAGGGCCTGCTTATTTCTCTGAGGCTGTCATTCCCTGAAAGCAGAGGAGATATGCCCTTTTCATTCTCTGCTCCTGGAGTAATTACAGGCTCAGGTAATGGGTCAGTAGGGCACTTGGGACTTCCATGTGCCAAGAGGAGAGAAATCAATGTCAACACACTAAAGAAAGCAGTCCAGCGGCGGTGTCAGGAAGCAATGCCACTTGTCCTAAGGAATCACCGGGACCTTGATGGCATCTCCAGTAAAAATAGCATCTTAGAATCAAGACTCGGCATTTTATCCTCATCCTGGGAGGACAGCTACAGCACAGAGGACAACAAACATGTCAGTGAAGAGTGAGTTGTTCTCCATGTTTTCTTGGCCAAGTAGACATAGGGGAAATCAAATGTTTTGAGCAAATACCTCTGGGTACATCTCAGGATGCTGGTGTGTGCCTGGGAGTCTGCAGAATTCTTTATATAAAGGTCACCTAGCACATCATGTCAGGACTAGGAAGACTTTGGGTTGGCACTGCTGTTAAAGAGTCTTAAGCGGCTCTGTGGATTTAGCGTCAGTCCCACCTCTCACTTTGTCCCATGAAGAGTTTCAGGCTCAGTCACCGGGGTTAACAGAGCTAGCTCTTTCGGTCAGCCCCTTGACTTGGTGACATCACAGCTTCCTTTGGCATCATGAAGGAGCATACTGCTTTCTGGCATTTGAAACTAAGAGATTGACAAATATTCTTATTTAATTAGAAGTCAGACTTCAGAAAATGTCAATTAATATGCATTTCTTCTGATAAAACACAGATACTTCTTTTACTCTCTTTTAATCTTATGCTTAAGTGTAATCTTATGCTTAAGGGCTGGGGCCAGGGGAGGGAGGCAGTAAATGAAATTTTCTAAGCCAACGTAACTAATATTCCTATATCCTCTAACTGAAATTAGGTGGTCCCTCTGTTATTTCACAGATAAAGATAACTGTTATTTATGCCTACTCTTATTACACTAACAATAACATTCAATAATAACAGAATGCACATTTATTACCTTCTTGCTTCTAAAGCCACTTTTCCTGGATTTAAAACCATCTTCAAGAAGTTATTATGTGGTTAAGGATAGGTTACTTAATTATTATGTATCTTGAGGGATTAAAAGACACATACATAGTGCTCAATAAACACTAGCTATTATTTTTTCAGCACTGGATCCGTTGCTTAATATAAGCTTTCTCATTAATCCTCATTCCCATTTCATAGATTAGAAAACCAAGACTCAGGCTCTGTCTGCCAAGACCATATAGCTAGGAACTAGCAGTGTCAGAATTGAAACTCAAGTCTATGTGGCTTCATGTGCTTTGCATTGCATTATTTGGGGCTTTGTGATGTTTTAGGAATGATCCAGATTGCAATGTAATTGGAACTTATCAAAAGGACGCAGTAAGTAGCTACGAGGACTCCTACTGGCCAAATATGGGACTATTTGAATATCAAAACATTATGGTCTGAAAGTTTGTGTCCTCCTCAAATTTGCATGTTGAAAACCTGATGCCTGATAAGATGGGGTGAGGAAGGGGTGTCAAACTCATTTTCACTGGGGACCATATCAGCCTCGCGGTTGCCTTCAAAGGGCCGAATGTAATTTCAACTTATTAATAGTTAAGGAGTAGTTACATTTATACAGTCCTAAAGGTATTTCAGCCCTTTGAAGGCAACCACGAGGCTGATGTAGCCCCCCGTAAAAATGAGTGTGACACCCCTGGGTTAGGAGGTGGGGCCTCTCGGAGGTGATTAGGTCTTGAGGGCAAAGCACCTGTAAATAGGTGCAAAACCTGTAAATAGGTTTACAGCCCTTATAAGAGATTCCCCAGAGACAGCCCTCACCTCTCCCACATGTGACAATAGCACTGGAATTCCGCAGCCCAGAAGAGGGCTTTCACCCACCCAGGCTGGCACCCAGACTGTGCCTTCCAGCCTCCAGGACTGTGAGGAAGAAATACCAGTTGTCCACAAGCCACCCAGTCTGGGGTATTTTACAACGGCCTGAGCGAACTAATACAGCATTATAACATAGACTAGATATCTGTGGGGCCTTAAAAGATGCATGAAAATTGAATGCATATGTTTCAATCTAGTCTCTCTAATTTAGTGGTGTACTTGTCTATCCCCCTCAACAAAGTCTAAGATCCTTGCAAGTAGATTTATTTTAATATGACATCATGTCATGCCTATAGTAGGTAGACTTTCTTATTAAAAAAATAATAATGTCTTTATGTTGGTCAAGAACTTGCAGGTAGCAGCAGGATGTAGCGTGAGCAGGATGATGGCCCATGTGTGGGCTGGACAAAAATAAAGAGAGACGGGAGAGTGACCAGCTAACTTCATCTATCAACAAGTGACTCCCTTTACATCTTCGAATGGATTACAGACGGAGAAAACCGACTACAGAAGACAAATTTAAACCTTAGGTTGTGTGCACGAACTAATCAACCACTTGGGTATAAGATTAAATCTATTAAGCAATGTATTACTGAATGAACAAATTGATATAACTCTCTTTTTGTCACACTGGGTTTTTCTTCCTTCAACCTTGTTAGTATCATGCCTTACAGGCTCATTTCAAATGCCATAAAAATCACCTTTACTATGTGCTTTACTTTTCTACTTTCCACTTTTCTTTCTTTCTCTTGACATGTATTTCTAACTATATTATTTAGCTTTGTCAATCTCTGAGAATGTATTTTGTATAAAATGATCACACTAAATATTAATACATTTCACTTCATTATAGAGTAGTTATGATATTTTTAGCATACAATTATGATAATACTATCATAGACAAGGATCATAATAATAATTATTATATCATAAAATGTAAGCTGATTTTTAAACAATTGCTTGGGTTTTCTGCTTAATCCCTTCTTTCCTTTTGTCCTGCCTCCCTGTCTCCTCGTGGTATCTTCCAGAATAAAGTTAAAGAGGACCTAGAATCCACTGTAAGCATACAAACACTGATAAAACACACAACCCCTCCATGACATTTCTTTTGATGACTTAAAATGTCATGTTGCATACCCTTTAATGTTAGGTTTCCCATGAAAAAATATAAATATTAAAGATCTAAGAATAACAACTATAATATAAAAGTGGATACCATCACAACTAACCAAATAACTGCAAACGGAATCTCCAGTCTCCAGCCCCCGGTTTTCTCAGCTGGAGCTCAGACCAGGCATGCGGTTGTTAGGTTACTCCTTCGTGACTGATTTGAAAGCTGTGCTTCTCCTTTTGATACCATCACAAACTCGTGAATTTTCATAATATTATTCCTTGTATATTTCTGTGTATGTATCATCATGTATTCACTTGAGACGTGTTTGTTGAGTGCCTACACTGCACACACCTTAGAACATGAAGTTGTTTGTATCTGTGGTTAGGCTAAATGACGCTACTATACACATCCCATCCCTAGACGATGTAAATAAGTTAACTTACATGGTGAACAAAACTTCATAGATATAAATAAATTAAGGATCCAGAGATGGGGAGATCAGCCTGAATTATCCATGTCAGTCCAATGCAATCACAAGGGTTGTTCCAAGAGGAGACTGGGGTGCGGGGGCGCGGGTCAGACTCAGTGATAAGGGAAGTGGCAACAGAAGCAAGAATTTGAAGTGATGACCGGAAGGGGCCATGAGCAGGCAGACTCTACAAGCTAGACAAAGGCAGTAACACTGAAGAAGCCATCCCTGCCTTGCCTTAACTTTAACCAAGTTAAACTAATTTCAGACTTCTAATCCCTAGAACCATAAGATAATATATTTAGTTTCTGTTCATGTGTTATAGCAGCAGTAGGAAACTATAGCATTTTGTTATATTTCCTTTTTTAAAAACATCAATGTGTGGTTGCCTCTTGCACGCCCCCTACATGGGACCCAGCCTGAAACCCAGACATGTGTCTTGACTGTGAATTGAACCAGTGACCCTTTTCTTTCCAGTCCAGCATTCAATCCACTGAGCCACACCAGCCAAGGCTTGTTACATTTTCTCAGAGCAACTCAAAACACTATCTGAAAGCCTTTCCCCTATTTATTCTATCAGCAAAGGCAACAGCTTCATCTGTGATGGACAGAAAATACCTGTGGGGAGATAAACAGACCATCCAACCCAGCATCTTCCTAAACATGAATGAGCAGTCATCTCTATAGTTTGTCATGGCACTGAGGTGTGCTCAGCTCCTTCAGACTTTATTAACAGTAATCAGATTAGTGGTTAATCAGATTTCTTGAAAAAAGCTCCAGTAATGACAATTGGAATATATTTATATTCAACCTTTATTAAAGGCTGCAAAGCAAAATGTCCATTCTAATCCTGGCCTTTAAAAATGAGTAGGAGTATTTGATATTTTATTTTAATTAGAAAACAGGTAAATAAGCTTTGTTAAATTCTGTTGCCAAGTGTAATTATGATTCTTATAACAGAAGTTAACTGCACTCTCAAAATCTGTAGTAATAACACATAATCATAATATAAGTAATACTAAGCTTTCATTTAATGCAGAGTGTTAGAGTAGATTATCTAAATTAATGTTATCACATTAGTACTGCTATGATGTATTACCCAGTAAAGTATACCCATATGCTAAGTAGCCTCAGTAAATATTAAATATTAAGATTAGAATAATAGAAAAGTTAGATCTTTTGATATCCCTTGACTCAGTGCCCATGGCAAAACAAATAAAACATAATGGAATCAGTGGGATGCCCAGAATAGATCTCTTAGCTGCCTGCATTCTTATTAAGACACAAAGGCATCTGAAATTACTCTATAATTCCATGAGAGTTTCACTCAACAGTTTATGAGCTTAGTTTTCAACCAATGCCATGAATTTCACTGAACATTTAAGAATTCCACAGGGGTTCTGGGAATTTTGACAACCTCGGGATGTGTTGTCAAAAAATAATACAGGGCAAGAATGCTGATGAATTTTCCACACCGTACACACCACACAACTTCACGTATATGAGCTCTGAAACTGAAACTACAGACACAGACAACGGTGTGCTGGTCACCAGAGGGAAGGGCAGTGGAGGGGCGCTGGGCACACACGCAATATACAGATCGTGCGGCACAGAAATGTGTACTTGACACCCACATGATCTTATTATCCAATGTCACCCCGAGAAATTTAATTTAAAAAAGTTGGAGCTAAAGTGACAAAATCCTAAAGGGGAATGAAATTTGCAGGTTTGTGATCTCCCAGGTCTAATGCCTTAAAAAGGCAGACCACCTTCAGAAGAGAAAGGAAGAAAATAGCACAAATTTTATCACAAAGTTTTTCCAGTCAAGATGCTGTCTGTACATATCTTCTTCCACCCACTCATTCAACAGCTAAAACAATATACATTTTATTACAAAATTAGCCTGTTTCCATCACATAAGTCAAATGGATACGAAAAGCTTAAATACTCTATTCTCAGGTTAGAATACCATAATGTGAGATGGGTTAATAAGAAAATCACTGATGGGTATGTTTTTTAAATCTCAATTTTAAGCATTCCTCATGTATAATTCTGTGGGTGGTTTTAATTTTTTTTTTTAATTTTAGCGCTTAATCCCACTGCCAACATATTCTCCTATTAGTTATTCTCTCAGATTGACTCCGTTATTGTTGCCAAGGGAACAGGCAGGAAGCAGGAGTTAAGCAGACTCTTTCATCTGGTGAGAGAATGATGGGAATGGATGGGGGAAGTTGAGCAAGGTCAGGCGTTTACCACTGAATACAAATCTGTCATGCCTAATAGATGAAGCTCTTTAGCTTCTGTGCTCAGGCTTCTCCCAGCAGCCAAGGAGAAAATAAAAAACACACTCAAGCATGAATGCCAATCAGCCCGTGCTGGCAGCACTGATGTATTCACATGTGCCCTAGCAGCTGTACTAGGCTTTCGGCTATGGATGAAAAGATACATCAAATAGGTATCAATAATTATAGAAGGTCAGAACCTAAATCCTGAGGGGATCCCAATAAGATCAGACAGGTGGGATTTGGCCAGTGTATCCTGCTAACATGTCCAAGCCTTCCTTCTCTGAGGTCAGAGTTTAAAATTTGTGACCGGCTCAAATGGGTGGAGCAGAGAAGATCTTTAGTCAGTTCTCCTATGATTATTTGCCAGGGCTGATGCTATTTTGATATTTGTTGGCAAATATTATGTATCTATGTCTTATTTATAGTGGGATATGGTACAATGGTAATAGGTTCTTCAAAATATGTTATTATCAATAATGAAGCCATTATGCAAGTATAATTTATTTTAATTTTTTATTATAATAATAATGATATAGTAAAGTTATAGTGTGTATATATATTTATTAGCAATGGAACTGCTCATATTAGAGATGAAATGCACCTTTGAATTTATCTATGTGATTCAGTTGCTAACCTTAAAAATGCCTAGATTTTCTGTGTGTGTGTGTGCGTGTGTGTTTATATACAACAGAGTAGCAACTCATTTCCTTAACTAGCGTTACAGGGTCTATAATATATCGATTCTGTGATGGATACTAGCATGGATACATGGGAGGATACATCAAAAGAGAGATAGATGAATAGAGTGATAATTATAAGTTAAATACATATTTAAAATAGAATCTATCCAAATATTAATGACACATGAAAATGATTTTATACAAGTTAGATCTTGAGTTTTATGAATTACAACACATTCATAGGGCAGTTATAGATTCGGTTTCTTTTTTATTCTGTCAAAATATCTATCCAGGAGATTTCTATTCCTAAAATATATTGTGGCAATAAAGCCAGACCCTAATATTATGTTAGATTTATGAGTTATAAGAAGACTTTTAAAATAATATAAGTGTATGATGGTATGCTTGCTTTATAATGTTCATTTTCTAACATGTACTAATTGCTAATCCCTCTAATAACTTATGCATTTGCATCTCTGAAGAAGTGAGAAGCAAAATGGAAATTAAGAGTAGAAAGTACACACTTATACAGTTCACTTGCTTACGGCATTGGTTCCCAAACTTGCTTGCTTTAATGTGTCCTGAGTTGCTTGTTAAAAACAGAGCTTCCTGAGATATTAAACTTAAAAAAAAACCCACTAGTATTCTAATAATAAATAATTTTTAAACCTTTTAAAATGGATTCCAGTTGTTGAGATTAACACTAACGTCTTCCCTAAATTTTGAAATGTAGGAGTCACTTTCATCATCAGTCTATGAGTCCATGAATAATGAAAATGTCGTTTTATAGCTACCTACCCATACACTAAATCTATTGAAACTTTCAAAATTCCCAGGCTAACGATAGTTCACAGAGGGCTTGATGACCTCAGAATCTAAAATGAGAAATCAGCAAATATTCCAGCCCCACTGAGTTTTGTTAATCGATGGTGTTTATACATGACTAAATTTTATGATATATATTTATCTGTCATCTATCTAACTATCCATGCATCCATCCATCTTCTATCTATTTTATTAAAAGAGAAAGAGAATTTTTCTTTTATATAAAGGCCAAAGTGCATTTTTTAATGTTCTTCTCTTGGATATTATCATTTTTCTAGTATCTTAGAGAGATGAAAAGCTATCTGAAGCTCCTTGGGTCTATAATGGCTGTATGAGTCTAAGTACATTGAACATCAAATTTAGTAGTAGTCTTTAATTTACATTTTCCAAATTAACACGTACCCACTAAGATAGCTTTTGTCACTTATATTCATTCATATGCTATAGATAGTTGGGGCTCAACTCCTGCTGAGATTAACTCCCTTGAAAAATAAATGACTGCTTCAGAATGTGGAACTGATGCTGGAATTCTGCACCAACTCCTGACTTCCCCTGAGGACACAGCTGCCAGAGGGGCTGTGAACAGGTGACCCCAGAACGTGTGTGTGGTTCTTAGAGCAAGGCTGTAATTTAATTGTGTAGCATGCCACCACAGTTTACCCTAAAATTTTCCTAAACTCTAAAATACCCTCAATAAACTGTGAAAAATTATTAAGCCTAGTAACCTGGTTGAACTGGTTAGGATAGTCTTAGCATTAAGAAACATTACACATTCCTCAACACACTGGTTCTGGTTTACTTCTCTGTACAGCACGCAGTACTGAGATAATCTCCTGAATGTCGAAAGGACTGTTCTAACTATCAGACAGTAAGGGCATCACTAGCTCCGAGTTCTATTTGCTACTTAAGTAATGTGGATAACTATTTTCCTTTAAAGAGATATGTTTGCTATTCTTTTCTTGAAGTCCTTGCATTAAGAAAAAAATCCAGACACTTTAGTATTCCAACTGACATCATGGGTAAATTGGAGATAACTCTTTGTTTTAGAAAAACATTTTCTAAATTTGTAGCACCTTTCATAAACATGAGTATGTGCGTCAGAACAGTCAGGGCACATGCCTGGGTTGCAAGCCAGGTCCCTAGTTGGGGACGTGCAAGAGGCAACCACACGTTGATGTTTATCCCCCTCTCTTTCTCCCTCCCTTCTCCCCTGTCTAAAAATAAATAGATAAAATATTTTTTTTTAAAAAGCCTTAGCTTATTGGAGAAGAAGGTACTAAAAATGGGGTCTTTGACATTTTCACCTCCTATCATATCTCACACCTTCTCCTCTCCCATTTTCCAGAAAAGATAAGATATGGAAGAACAGCAGAGGCATAAGAAGGAAGAGAATTATTTAAAAATATATCAGTTTAAGTATTCTTTGCTTTATAAAACTGATGACTAAGCTAGTCATATTACTATGAATAATGTCCAGTCATATGTATTATAAATAATATGCAACTAGCTAGGATAACTCACTAAGGCATATGCATGTTATCGACCATCACAAGCTTATCAAGTGTTGGGTTCGTATTCATTGCTAGCTAGTATTTTTTAATATTCAAAATGAGAGCTTTGTGATCATTAACTTTGTTCATAAGAAATCCCATTTAAATATAATGCAAAAAAATAGGAAGTCACTGCTGGAAATGATATTGGCAGCACTGCTAAGAAATGTTGGGGCAGCAAAAACATAAGGAATCATGCCGCTGGAACCAAAGGTGGCAGAGATGTGGACTTTGTGGAAAAAATACAGTTTCAGTTTACCCCGCTTGAATGACTGGGTCTGTTTGTTTCTTCATTATTGAGTCCACAAGACAGATTCTTGTTTAAAAGGAGGACCATGTTGACAAACATGTTAAAAATGAATGAAACTTTGCACCGTGTGAACTTGGGACCAGGGGTAGAGCAATGTGGTTTCAGAGGGACCTGTGGGGATGCTCCCAGCCTTCCATCTACAACATGAGTTTCACATTTCTATTGTATATAAAAGGAATGAATGCACAGTCAGGCACAAGTCAACCCTATAACACGAAGTGTTCTGAGAGAAAAATTTTAATGGTTTCTTCACTCCTGACAACAGAAATGGACTATGCTGATGAGGTAGAGTTTAAAGAATCCAGGAAAACCATTATAATACAATTATGTAGGATTTTTAAGGTAGAAATTTAATAAGGTGTCTAGCTTGTTTAATCTGCAAATCATAATGAGAATATATCATTATTTACTCCAGTTTCTTATGCATTGGAATAATGAGGACCAGGACTGGGCTCTACTGTGATTCTTTACTGAGGAATTTGTAAAGACCATTAATTATTTGGCTAAAAAAGAAAAAAAAAAACCCAACTTTGCAGGGGTGCAATTTGCATTGGTTTTCCTTTGCACGTTTTTCTTCTTCTATTGTGACATAGTTGGTGCTAAATTCTTGCTTCAGAGCTGTATTATGACCCTTGGCCTTTACCTATTAATTACAGCAAAAACTACCAAACACAAGAGCTCTTGTGTGCCTAACCTAAGAGTGATCACCTGTGGCTTCCTCACTTTTGATTCCTTTTGGTAGGGACTATGTCGCCCTGTTCTGGACACTAAATTCCCTCTGAATTGTGTGGGAGGTTTTCAACTCCTGGCAGGGATTCTCTTCCTATTTAGAAAATGAACTAAAAAGAGAGCCCCTGTTTTCCATAACACTTCATTGTGCAATACCAAGGCAGGGGTCCTTGGCAATGCAACTACATATTAATATAAAATCACCACTTGCTCAGTGTTGCAAAACCTCTATAAGAATTAACCAAGGTGATCAGAATTCAGAGACAAAAATAATTGAAGAAACTTTCATCCGAATGATTTTGTGTTCTCTTGTTGCTGTAGCAAATTACCACAAATTTAGTGCCTTAAAACAACGCATTTGTTATTTTAGAGTCCTGCAGGCCAGCAAGCTGCCATTATTCTCACGGTGCTGAAATCGAGGCGTTGGCAGGACTGCATTCCTCTCTGGAGGCTCAAAGGATAAACCCATCATCTCCTTTTCTTTTGCTTTTTATACATTCTGCCTATATTTTGTTAACAGTGCGGTTATTAAACCTTCCCTGAATTAAGTATGCTATTCATTTACTTCTCAGACCCATGTATATTCAAACTCATATTTTAGAGCTTATAATTTGAGTAGACGAGAATTTGTAAAGAGCTTTTAACTTTCTGAAAAGAGCAAGTATTGTTAGGTAAGTCTTAGAAATGGGCAAAAGCATTTGAGGCTGTCTCTCTTGAGCCATCCTTCCAGTAACCCATTTCCCAGACCTCTTGGCCGCTTTATTGCCTGTCCCTCTTTGCCATTGTATCAATCAAGGTTTGATCAGAGCTTTAGAGTCATGGGGTGGTGGAAGAGACGCAATTTATTGCAGGATTTAGTATTGCACATTTGTGAGAGCTGGTTATACAGTGTATGTGAGGCTGTTGTTCTGAATGTCCTCATCGAGCCTGAAGTCACCAGACAGGAAGTTGGGAAGGAAGGTGGAAGTAAACTGTAGAAAGCAAAAACAAGGTGAAGCCTGTAAAGCTTAGATGGAACCCATGAGGACGGGATTCCATGTCAATCTCTCATCAACTCCACTGCAGACCTAAACTTGCACCTCTCCCAGGAGATGGAAAGCTGAAGCTGAGGTGCAGCAGGCTCTGGAGGAGTTGCTATTGGCCCGGCTGCTGCCTTATGTCAACAGGTGAGTGAGCAGACAAGTGGCTACTTAGGTCCTACAATAACCCCCTAAACATGGAGAAATATGGCTACTCCTTTATGTCTACATGCCAAATCTCAGACAAAATTTCTCTACGGGTCCACGCTAGCTAGAGCCATTCAGGGAAGGAAGTCCTAAAACCTACTATTCCCGCCCGTTTAAACTGACACAGTAAACATCCGCCACCACCGTGTTCATCCTTTGATATTCAGATGCCTGGGCCAGCAGAACAGTGTCAACAATGATTTCTGCTTTCAACCCTGGAGCCACTCATTCTCCCCCAGAGCCTCAGATATTGGGGAACACAGTCGGGGAATTTGTTGACAGGACTACTCCAAATAATGTATCAGGTCTGTCTACATATGTGAACAAAGAGGCAGATTTTACACAAGATTCCTCTAAATTGCAAAATATCATTATAAATTCTTTGTATCTTGTGTCTTGAAATTTATGTTTAATAGCAAAGAAAGTTAAAATGTAGTTGTTCTAAAAAACTACTGCACAAAAAGTCTTGTTAGTTATGCAAAAGACATTTGAGTCGGTAGTATTTTCAGAATACGAAGTCTCCCATGGACGAATCTAACAAAGACTCAACAAAAAGGGTCTTATACCTTCCTTGGATTCTAGTATTCTGTACTGCATTATAAACTTGAGGAGAAACTGAGCCAACATACAGTGTATATTTTTAATACTGTGAATGCTCATTCACGTCACTAACCATCCAAGCCATACCTGTGCTATGCTTCAGGCATTGAAGGTTTCACACATCAGAAATCAAGTATTTTCCAACTTGACTCACACATTTGACATCTCTTGCAGTACTAATATATGGAATTTTACATGTCTACTGTCATCAATATGTCATCTCCAGAACACTAATTGTCACTCTTATTTAAGGTGATTGGAAAACATAAAAGAACCAAGACTTGGGGACAGCACATTGCATTAACAAACAGCAGAGAAAAACAAAGGAGATGACAATAATGAGGATTATATGCTGATAGATGATGGTTTCTTTTTTAAATCAGTGATGCCTTGAGAAGGTTATTGGAAGAAAAAGTAAAGGTGGAAATGATCTTAGAATTGCTCTCTAGTAGAATCTGTGATGTGAGGAGAAGTGAGCCGGTGTTACAGGGGTAGGTAGGTGCAGAGCCCAGCGAGGTACAGAACTGAGGACTCCACAAAAGCAGATACAAGTAGCACAGACTAGAAATGAGAGAGTGGAAACCCAGTGAGGAAGCTGTATATTACTAGTTAACTAACCCCAGACTAGAAACCAGGAATACTAAAGTTAGGATATGTGTTCTCTAAAACAAAACAAACATTTTATACATATCACATCTCAACTGTGAGGGTGAGACATCCTTAAAGAGTCTAACAAAGACTGATAGATAGAATTAAAGCAAAATATCCATTATTATGAGTATTGAATGTCAATAACATTACCTTTCTTCAGCAGGCTGCATAGTGATTTGTTAGTGAACAAGATAGTTATAAAGAC
Source organism: Micronycteris hirsuta (assembly GCA_004026765.1). Classification (NCBI taxonomy): domain Eukaryota; kingdom Metazoa; phylum Chordata; class Mammalia; order Chiroptera; family Phyllostomidae; genus Micronycteris; species Micronycteris hirsuta. Next base: position 66,138 of record PVJI01002685.1, on the reverse strand, counting down.
TTTATTTTTTATTTTCATTCCCACCGACCTGATAAAATTTTTACTCTACAATATTGTTCAACATATTCCTCAACTTGGATTTTTTAAAGCCACGGTATGCAAAGCTCTATTGTGTATGAAAGTGGAAATTAAGGAAAGCGATTTTAGAATATTAAATGGTTACAGTGAAAGAGAGGCAAGTCTGTTAGTGAAAAACAATCTTTTTGGAGAGTTAAATTTTAATCACCAGGATAAATAATTCATAATAAAGGGAGAATCTAACTGCATAATGATTGTTGTTGTTATGTCTGCAGTAAGTTTAAAGGTTAGTTTATATTTTTTAGATGCAGATTAGACTAATCACGATATTTACTGCCTTCTGTTTTAAAAATACAATGAGGCTAAGGACCCACAAGACCTATACATTTCATGAATTGATAAAGACAGGGTAGTTTAAAGAATACAATTGAAAGCCCCCATTGAATCTTATGCACAAATAAAATTCCCATTACTGCTGCATGGGGACCAAAGTTTCTCCTCTGACAAGGACAGATTTTACATCAAGCACTCTTAGACTGTAAATCATCGTTGCTGATAGCTGGCCTCCCCTGCCTATGGTGCCTTGGAGAAATGGGGCAGACTGTGAGACAGTGTAGAGTTCATGAACCCTGTCTCTTAACCTTCCCAATCCCCCACACCCAAATTTCCATGTTTTAAGAGAAAGGATAATAATGTGAAGACACTGTTGAATTTCAATTGGAATAAAGGACAGTGCAATTAACAAATCTCAGTAGCCATTCCTAGAGTGACTGGCTGTTGTCACCAGCCAGTCACCAATCACAATTAGTTCAGACCTGGCTGTCCCAGGTCGGGCAGGTGGGGGCCCCACTAAGGGAGAAATCTCTCTGAATTCACTTCAGGCTTGCAAGAGATTTTACTTAACAGATTAGTTGCCTTACAGTTCAGGCTAAGTAATTAATGTTTAAATAAGGTAGACAGGACCTTCTTGAAAAAGGGGGAAGAGGAAGTGGTCTTTATTTCTTTAACCCTTTCACTCAGAGATAAGGTATATTGCTACTCTATGGAGACTGCTCCCCCAGGGGGCATTTTTTTTTTTAATTTTTATTTATTTATTTTTAGAGAGAGGAGAAGGGAGGAGACAGAGAGGGAGAGAAACAGCAATGTATGGTTGCCTCTCACATGGCCCTCATGGGGACCTGGCCCGCAACCCAGGCATGTGCCCTGACGGGGAATCAAACCGGGACCCTCTGGTTCCCAGCCCGCGCTCAATCCACTGAGCTACACCAGCCAGGGCGGGGGCGTTGTTTTTTGTTTGCTGGTTTTGCCTGACTCTGGGTTTCCAAAATATTGGGATGATCAAATGATCATAGATTAGATTTCTTATCATTTTTAAAGAAAATTCATTCACCCCATCAAAATGAGTCCATCCACAGGTATGCAACTCAGGCCTTAGGAGGCAGCCACTTATTTCCTAAAGCAAGGAAACTCTGCAAAATCAATTTGTGAACTCATTACATAAATCCATATTAAACTATTTAGTCTATATTTAACACCATAACAAGGATAGTCAGGGTAAATTAAATGGATTTTATTTCCAGGTGGCGAACAGCCAAAGTTAGACCTTCCACTTCCAATTTATTTCTCGGTTGTAATCTGTGTCTGCCACAGAGAGAAGGAGACAGAAAGAGGAGAGAGAAGGAAAAAAAGGGGCCAGTTGTACTCTTTTGATATTTAAGTGCTAATCAGATCAGTATGGTCTGGCTCTGGAGTGCCAGGACTTGGTGGTTATAGTATGTTAATACAAAACCCATGAACTTACTATTCCAAGATGGGGGTACAATTTCCTTCCTTCCTCAAAGCTGGGTGAAATATATCCAGCAAGGAGGAGTCATTTCATAAGTAGGAGAATGATTCACTTACGAATTATCAAGGAACTTGGGGTGAACAACTTGACCCTGTCATACTGCCCCATAAGCTTTTCATTACCATCAGCAATGCCAATAATTTACAGAATTCCTTGTCAGCATCAAAAGCTCCCTTTTAATTCAAATACAAACCGCTAACCATGTCCTCTTCTATTATTCTTTGAATTTATCTTTCTCTCCATGATCAGAGTTGCACTCAATTCAGACAATAAATATTTCCCTCTGAGAATATTACAAAATATTCTGCATTCATCTTTCCTTCTGCTTCAATCTATTGAATACACACAGCAATATATTGCTTTTCACACAGACTATTAATTTTACCTATTTCAATTATAAATTTTTTTACATAATATGCTTTGAGATTTTTTAAATATTTACCTCCTTTGCTTCATTTTTTACTATATCATAGTTTATACTCAGCATTATCAATTAATTTGTACATCTTATTTGCCTTTTAGATTTCAGGCCTCCTAATGCATAGTTGAAAGTCTACCCTCATTAGACCCTTTACCAAATTCTTGAAATGTGAAGGCAAGGAGCCTTCAATGAACTTGCAACCCAGGCTCTTTCTGTCAAAATCACTCCTCCTGGTATTCTACCTTTTGAAAGCAATGGCTTTACCATCTATTCTGTTAAAGCAACAATCTAGAAATCATCTCAGATTCCTAATCCACTTGTACATATTAATAGTACTCTCCAGGTCTTGTAGAACCTCTAACATAACTGCTCACTCTAATCTATGATCTGCGGTAGATGGTCTCATTCTCTTGTGCCTGGCCTATGGATAGAACTTCTTAATTAATTTTGCTGTTCTCAGTCCCTTGTCCTGCCACTGTCAAGTCAGCTATTACCCACACTGGTCCCAGAGCTGTCTTTCAAAACACCAATAGGAGCATGACCGTCTTTTATACCCTAGCCTCGGATATCTCACCTAGCCTAGACAAAAGTCCAATTTTTTTTCACATAGTCAAAACATATTCTGTGATCCATCCCCTGCATATCTCGTCCATCTTAACTGAGAAGTGCACACTTTTCTGAACATATACTTCCTAGGCTTCGGGTGAAGTGTTTTCTTTACCGGCCATTTCTTTGCCCTTCTGGACAGCCTGGAAAATTCATATTCATACTTGGAAGTCCATCTCGGCTCAGATGTCACATCCTCAGTAATAAGTTCCTATAATTCCCATAGAAAGAACTGCTTAAGCCTCCATGTGCTACCCCTGCATCCTGTATTTACATACTCCGGGGATGCATGGCAATGATTTGCTCTGCTCCAAACCTCCCTATTAGACTAGCAGCTTAAGCAACCACTTAGCATCTGTGTTTAGAAAACAGGACTAACTTCTGGGAAAATGCTTTACGTGAAACTAACTACATGCTTGGTACGAGGCGTTATTGCTGTTGTTGTGGTCCTTGATGTAAAAAGCAAAAGATAATTTACCACTTCAGTCTGTTGAATTTCCCTACAAGTCATGTTATCTTCTCCAGGAGAGTGGGTTAAAAGACCTGACCTGTCTAATCAGAATTGGGCTCAAAAGCTCCGATTAAATGATGAGAAGTAAGGCTTATCTATGAAAAGAAAGCAGGTGGTCTGCATGTTAGAAATGGGACATGGGATCATGAGATCTGAAGGCTTATTTATGTCCAGGCCACCGATTCTGTTATCTCTTGTTTCTTTCTATTCATGAAATCAAGGGGACAAGGCAAAAGAAGGACATAAAATAAGCTATACAGTATTTTGATTTCTTTCTTCTTCTACATGTTTAGGAGAACCCCATTTGAAGAAAGAACTGTTTATCCTTTGGAAATAGCCTATTCCACTTTTGTTCATTTTCATGTACATATACCCAGTTGGCATTCTTCAGACCTAAAGAATGTTTTAACTGATTATCAGGGAGATCTTGATGTAAATAGGAACTGGGATAGAAAAACGTAAGGAAAAATTGGGAGCTGGCTTTTCTATTTGACTTCTCTTGCTTTATAATGATGTATGTTTTATTTTGATCATGGATTACTTTTTTATTTCAAGTGAATTTTCTTATGTTCTACAATATATCAAACTCAGATAACATCTAAATAAATAAATACATTTTTTCTATATTGTCAGGGAAAGTCAAGAGTCTATAGATTCTTGGTGGATATTGGTCAATACAAGAGGACAAAGACTATGCACAGCACACACAAGTCATTTAAGTTTTTAACTAAGTATTGTCTTTTCTTTTCTTTTTTTTTTTTTAGAGATTTTATTTTCATTTATTTTTAGAGAGAGGGGAAGGGATGGAGACCGAGAGGGAGAGAAACAGCAATGTATGGTTGCCTCTCACAGGGCCCTCACTGGGGACCTGGCCCGCAACCCAGGCATGTGCCCTGACGAGGAATCGAACCGGGACCCTCTGGTTCCCAGCCCACACTCAATCCACTGAGCTACACTAGCCAGGGCTTTGTCTTTTCTTTTTAATGGGACTGAATTATAGGCTAGGAACCTGTGAGTAGATACTTTGTATGAAAGAAAACATTTTTTGTGAATCCTATTTTTGTTATCTGGAGCTTTTCACTTAAAGCTGAGAATAAAATAAAACAATAACTGAAAGAACTTTTCAAACACAATAGAATCCTTGTCATTCTGTATGAAGAAAGGGACTGCTAAACCACTCCTAAAATAGAGTTAGACCAAAACAAAAAAACATAACCAACCAAGCTCTGGCTGTTTGGTATATTAAAGAATTTAAGAAATTCCTAAAGAATATAAGGAATATTAATATAAAGAATTAATCTTTCTTTGAATTGCATGAACCATCTCTAATTTGCATTTACTTTTGTGAGTCTCCACACATTTTCTGGATATTTAATAAATATGGAATTAGTAATGCACCATTACAAGTCACTCTGTCTTAATTGTATTTGATGAGATTAATTCTGTCAAATTCGTTTTCACTGAAACTGTGGGTCCCTGGACAGCAGAAATTGTGTCACACTCACTTTGAAGACTCTTAAGACACATTCTACAACTGACCCACCCTAGGCAATGACCCCTAGAACAATGGAAATTTGGATAGAAATAATTTGGGTGGCAAATTTTAGAAATTTTAATTAATTTCAAGATCCTCTTCTTTATCAATAATTCCCAAACAGCATCACTAGACTCAAACACATCTGAAACATTACCCATTTATCTGACTGGGGTCCATGAAGTGGACTCCTGTGGGTGGACAGTCCCATGATGACTGAGCGGCTGAGACAGTAGGTGCAGAAGACAGACTGCTTGCTATCTGTATGGACTTGATACCTTAGTTAACTTCCCTGTTTTCTCTATCCCCAACTATGGGAAAAGTATTTGTATTCTCTCGAGAGGAATCAGTTAATGCGTGATTGTCAAGCTCTGGCTCAGCATGGTGCCCAACAACAAAGATTCCATGGTGCTTTTCGAATCCAGCCCCGCCGCTAGCTATTTGATAGTGCACGTTAGCTGATCTCTTTGAAGGACAGTCTTCTCATCTGTGAAATAAGAAGAATAATATTTCTGGACTGGATTATCATAGACATAAATGGAATGGTGCATATAAAGTGCATAGCACACATAGTACCTTGATGCAAAACCTTTCTTAAAAATGCTATTCTCTTCTGTGCATTCCTTTTCTTTTATATTTATATAACTTTTACTCTAAATAGGACTGATTATAGCTCTGTTGACATGCTGTTTTCTGTAAGTTAAAATGATGTTTATTTTCTTGAGTTTCTGTTTCTCATTAGATGGAAAATACTAAAAATATAAAAGCTTTGTCTCCTAAGGCTTTTTAATGGTCCCAAGGGGCAGAGAATTCTCCAAGTCATTTATTTGGGAGCTGAAGTCAAAGGCAAAATCATACATCTCTAAACCCCCTGCCATGCTTTAGAATATATTGATTGTTGTTTGGTCTATTTGCATCCACATATTTTGATTTCTAAAATAAAAATATTATAGAAGGCCTTTTATTATAAATATAGATTTGTAGATTTAGATTTAAATTTGTTTTAAAAGTTGGGACCCATATTGCATGAAAGTTTTTTATTCTACTTTTTACATTTCATGCCACTATTTATTTATATATTACATATATTTATAGTCCACTATTTATATTTCATTTATCACTGCAGCATATGACATTCTAGACAAATGGCAGAAATGAGTGTAACCCTTAAAATTCTAAAGAATGACCATTCCTATCATATCATCATATTCTAATTTAATTCCCCAGTACAGTCCCTACAAAACCCAGATGAAACCTAGAGGATGACAGTGGAAAGCCACAAACATCTAAGTGGTATTTCCTTTGTATCTTCTAAACCAGATGCTGTATCTTTGCGTGAGCAGAAGAACATGGCTCCAGTGCCATATAGTCAGCCACACTGGTGTGTTCTTTTCTGTGCCTGTAAGGAAGGGTGATCAAAACATCTCATTCACTAGGAGTGAGAAATCAGTGCTATCCCAACGCTCTCATGCTCTCTCACAACATAGTCCAAACGGTCCCAGACCACCCAGATATTTTGCAGCCTATTCCATTTGTAACACAAATGGAAGCCTCTGATAACACACATGTTCCGCAGGTGGAAGACAAACCCTATGAAGATACAGAGACCCATAACATCAGTGAAGATTTTAGGGGCATCATGATTCGGGGCATGGCAAGACACATCCTTATAAATATGGACAAGTTATTATATCTGATACCTCCAGATGCCGAGAGGGTCAAAATGCCTCTTAGGCATTTGGGTTCTGTAGGCAGCACGTTCTTCTCTGACCTACGTACCAGGTAATGTAAAAGGCCATCACCTTTGAGTGGGGTGCCCAAAGGAGAAATAGGTATTGTAGTAGGTCTCGGCTATATTTTTATTAAAGTATGTATTTATGTTAAGAGAGATGGGAAGGGAGGGAGAAAGAGAGGGAGAGAAACTGATCAGTAGCCTCTTGGATGCACTCCATCTGGAGACTGGGCCACAACCCAGGCGTGTGCCTGGGTTGGAATCGAACTTGCAACCTTTCACTTTGTGGGACAATGCCCAACCAACTGAGCCACATTGGCCAGAGTGATTCAAGTTATACTACAAGTGGCTCTACAACTTGGGCTAAACAACCTCATAGACTTAGTAATATTAGAGGAATTGGTGAGAGAAAAAATATAGATCTGTGTGAAAATTCTGGCAGGCCCCAATAGAGAAATCACAAACAAACCCTTAGGGTTTTGTTGCAAAGGCATGCCTTCTACAGCAGAGAATTACACACCATTGATACAATGGATTCTGGCAGAATCGAGGGCCTCATTGGAGCAGGAATACAAAAACACAGGAAAATCAACTGACCAAGTGGCTAGAATCGCTTACCATGATCTGGGCCCTCTAAGATGCTACTAAGTCAAAAGTTCAGGTGACACCATCACCCACCAACTCACAATAAGACAAAACTGTTATATTTGGCATCAGACACAACAAGCATGAACACAGGGCATAGTAGCAAGTGGCCCTCACCCCATGTTTTCAATCACTGTTGTACAAGTAACCCCGCCCCCCCCACAAACTCACATGACCAGCCGACTGAAGAGTAAAAACACCAAGCTTTGTCACCTTGGTATGTAGGCACACTCAAAATAAATGGCTGCTACCCTATGGCCTGACTTAGAAATAGCACTGAAAGAGAGCAACAAGAGAATTTTTCCCGCTAGGCAGAGTGTTGGGTACACCATGCAATCTACCCTAAGTAAAAAAGAAACGGTCCAACATGAGAGAGAGAGATAAAAAACAAAGAGAGACTGACTGTGCACACAGTCAGCTGGCCTGATGACAGACCAGGAGTCTGGAGGGAGAGTAATTGGAAGATCAGGAACAAGTAAGTTTGGAGAAGAGGAATGAGGATGGGCCTCTGGGACTGAATCCCAAGCATCAACATCATTGAATCCCATCTAACCCCTAGATTACCATACTTTTCAGACTATAACATACACATAGGTTTTAGAGGAGGAAAATAGGAAAAAAAAAATGTGAAGCAAGAAAGTGTGGTAAAATATTTAATAACATAAATAACATTCAGACTATAATTCAGCTACATTCGGACTATAAGACGCACCCTCATTTTCCTCTTGAATTTGGGGTGGGGAGTACGGCTTATAGTCCAAAAAATATGGTACATCCTTTATGAAAGAGGCACTAAAAAATCAGTTAGATGGAACAATACAGCCAGTTGAAATCAGCCAGGCTCCAGAGGTGACACAAAAGGTGTGCAAATGAAGAGGCTATCACAGCAAAGATGGAACCTATGCATCACCCAACAGCAGGAGCTCAAACCCAGCCAAGCTGCTGCTCCCTACCAGCAGTTACTGCCACTGTCATATGGCCAATCTACTAGCAACATAGACCATAGCTAAGCAATCAGTAAAACACCACTTCTTGAGGAGAGCAGCTAGCCTCTGGGTAGCATGTTGTTTATACTGGACTCCTTTGACTTGGGAAATGGCAGAAATTCATCTAGTGTAGAATATACACATATTAAACTTTTCCTATATTCAGGGCCCCTGATCCCAGTACTATCTGAGAGGTCACAAAGCATCTGAGCCACCAACATGAGGTCTTTTGTAACATTGCAAAAGATCACTTTACAACAAAGAGGTTTGGGCATGAATCCATGACCATGTAATCCACTGATCCTATCACATGTCCACCACTGAGAAGCTGCTGGCTTGATACGGAATAAAGACAGCCTCCTGAAGGAGCGATTGAGGAATGATTAGAGATAGTATCCTAAAAGAGATAGAGTGTCCTCCTCTAAGGTACAGAATGTGCTCCAGATCAATAGTGCCATATCCCCAACAAGTAGAGTTAATGGATATAAGAGATCGAAATAGGTGTGGCCCTGCTTGTCATCACTCCTAGTGACCAACCCAGCTGGGGAATCCATGCTTCTCTTCCCTGCGACTCTAGTTCTTGTGGACTGAGGAGTCTTAGTTCTAAGAGGAGGAAAGCTTCCATCATTGAACTCTGAGCTATCGTTGCTTTCTGGTCATTTCAGGCTTCTTGGGCCAAAATGACAGCATGCAAAGCAGGAAGAATTACCCAGGTCATCTGGAGGAGGAGGGGAACAGGGAAGATGATTGGCTCCCAGGTGATCTGCTGGAGTATCTCTTGGCACCCTTTCCCAACGTTGATGGCAAATGGAGTAGTACAGTTTCTATGACCCTCAGAGGGATAGGACTTAGAGTCATCCATCAGATAAGCCACATAGACCAGCAGAGATGCTAGCTTAGGTGGAGAGGAATCCATAACAAGCAGTAGGAGGAGAAAAGGCGTATCATGTCCAGCTTTGAGATCAGTTGCAGTTACACTGGTGGGATTGTAGCTCATCTCATAAACTTCCTTTTTTTCCCCCAGAGAAAAAGGCCACCCTGTGTCCTGATATAGTTATTTCTAAAATATATTACACAGAGCAAACAGATTTGCTCTGATGGCTGAGGAGAGGACTGTAGTGGACAGATCGGTGGACCATGCAGATGCTCCTTTCAGGACTGCAGTATTCATTCCTTCACCTGGAGGGTGTGACGGGGGTTGGTGGCTCCATCTCGGGCCTGTGGAGCTAACCCAACTTCAAAGCTTCATTTGGGATCATCAGAGGTCTTTGCTGTGCATTGTAATGCATCCCCTCAACTGTGTACACCAGTACCATTTTATTGTACTTCTATCAATGCCGATATCATCACTTGGATAATCAGTTTAAAATATACTCATATAACTTTAACTTTAAATTATCTGTACCTCCTACTAATCTTTACTGATTCTTTAACATTCTCTAATAACAATATAACAGAGGAATATATATATTTTGTGTCTGATATGTGTATATAAACACACACATATTATCAAAGGGTGATTTGTAGGTTTAAAGATAAAATATAACACAAGAAGGATTGGGTTCAGTGCAAGATTCTTCTTTTCTACTTCCATACTATAATTTTTTTTAAATATATAGAATAGCACTCTCTGATGTGTTTACCACTGAGTATGATGTGCTCAATATGTCTATCAAGTTTTTCATATTGTATGAATTTATAGTTATTATGGTTTCAGGATATTTCATATTACTGTAGAATTCATTTCTAATTTCAAAGTCTGCCAGACCGTCATATCCCCTGATTAGTACTGAGTTAGCTTCCAACTTGTAGCACATGTTGAACAAAGGACAAGGTGAATGACAAGCCTTTATTTGCTGAGAAATCTCTGCTGACACTAAATGGAAATGAGCAAGTCATTAAACTGATAGTGTAAATCTTTCGAACCTTGGTACTAGCAGCCATTTTGAGACAGACTTTTCCCTTAACTTTGTCCATTTGTCCACTGGGCTAAAAACCCTAACCCTTTGAATGAGTAATATCGTTGAAAAGTGTGTTTATTACTTTTTTTTCATGGAGTATTGAGAAATATGCTAGAAATAAGCTATCATCCTACCATGCTAATAAATGCCTGCTATTTTTCTTGAGACCAAAAAAAAAAAAAAACCCAAAAAAGAAAACAGAAGACTTCATAATTGCTAACATCTGTGTAGCAATTTACAACCTACAAATCCCTTCTACATATACTTATTGCACTAAATGTTGGAGACAATTATCTACTGAATTTTATAGCTGAGGAAATGGAGACTTGAAATGGTTAAGCAATATTGTCTAAGATTCTGTTCATAAATATATTCTCATTCCAATATGCTTTTAAATCTATACAGGTAAACTAGAGAAGGATGCAGAGATTATATGCATCCACATCTCATATACTAGGTAAATATTATATGGCAAAAGAACAAATGACTGATTTGGGCCAAACTTGGGCCGTCACTGACCCTCAGGGAAAGAGTTACTTCAAGTGTCAACATTTCTCTGAGGGAAAGGAGACTTTGAAGTAGAAAATAAAAGATCACAGACTACCTCTCTCTTATTTTTAGCTTTACCTTGACAAGAAAAAATGCTTTATCAGTGGATTGAATAAATTCATAGCCATATACACTGAAGTTAATAACCACCTTAAAGAAATTGGTTTTGCATCCTGTTAGCTATAGTTAATTCCTAAGATTTGTAAGGGAAAACATTCTTCGAAAACTAATGAGCTAGAATATCCTCACAGTGAAAGTATGTTCCACAAATACCAAGTTGCATTTTTTTTTCATTTAGACTCAGCGATGTAACTCTAAAGATAACTTTTTTAGTTTCAATGGGCATCTCAGTTTGTGTGACTGATTTCCCAGTTTGAGTCCATCAATATACTGGTCTTCTTAATTATTTGCAGAACTGCAGGAACAATTTGATTCCACACTAAATATATTTGGCCATTTAAATCTTAGTAATCCTTCTCCTCTTAAGAGACAAAAATTCAACTTAATTGGCCACCAGCGAGTGAGACCAGATTAAGAGGTGTGCCCTTTAGCTTTAGTTGCGTTATCTTTTATAGTTGCTTACGTGCTATTGCACTGACAAATTAAAGTCTAACAGATCTTAAAGTGTTAAGACCAATTGTATAATTTTTCATTGCTTCACACAATTCCACTGAAGTTAACATGTTAAAAGTCAACATTTAGTATGAAATACTATAATTAGTTTCAGTTAATATACAATTATATGGATGTGCATACAAATATTCCTCTTGTCCATTTGGATTTCAAGGTATTCTTCTCATATTGATAGGGAACAAGTTACAAAAACAGATGCAAATGACTTCTGATTTTATGCCTTAATGTTCATGCCCAGACTTAAATACATTTGCTAATTTTAGGCTCTGTGATATACTGCCATAACAAAATGTTTAAAATTCAACATCATTTTTAATCAGTAATTTTTTCCAGGGGAGGACAACTCACATTTTTCTAAATGCCTAACCAATATACTCATATTTCCCCTCCTATAGTGGGGAAACCCTACTTTGTTACAATGTTGAAGGAAAAAATTTAAAACCAGCATTAGAAAATATCCAATATGGGGTTGGGTGGGGTGGGGAGGAGGGGAAGGGAGAAAATGCAGACAACTGTAATTGAAGAACAATAAAGTAATTAAAAAAAAGAAAATATCCAATATCAATATAAGACACATACCCCATATTTATTCTATAGAAGGCATGGTACAGTCTCTTGCACAAACAAAGCTACATTTAAGAAATATTTATAATGGAATCTCTTTAGTTGCGATCATACAGCCTTATGTACATAGTAGATATGAAGGACACATTATTTCTTCTCATAATGACTTCATTCTATCTTCGTCCCTTTCTGTCATTAAATTTAAAACATTCCAGACTACCAATGTCACAATCATAGCTGCATTCCCAGTTCACTGTCCCTCAACTTTCAGACCCCACGATTAGGTATGCCTGCTCCCCTTCCATGGGGGACCATGGCCAGGAAACTGAATGGTACTCAGCAGCTCAAACCAGGAAAACTAACTCAGAGATAACTGACACCTTATATCCACTGATCTTGGTTGTCTTGCTCCTTACTCTCCTCCTCAGCCCCAGAAAATTGCTAACTCCTCCCCACTCCCAACTCCAGCTACCACAGAGTCTTCCCAATTTAGTTACCACCTACCCACAATTTTGTTTCCTGGATGGTGACTCGAGGGTAATTAATTCATTAGCACCTTCTATGTCAACTAGGTCCTAACTTACTGCTTACCTGGCTTGCAAATCTGTCTCCTGAAACCTCTTATTCTTGTGACAACTAACACATTGATTCTTTACATGTTCTGACTGGGCTATTCACCGAGTGGTAGACTTGGAGCTACAGTTAATCTCTTTTATTTGGAAAGGAGATTCCTTAACCCAGCAATTGCCAGCCTTTTTAGCACCAGGGACCCATTTCATGGAAGAAAATTTTCCCACAGACTGGGGTGGGGTGTATTGTTTCAAGATGATTCAAGCACATTACATTCAAGTTCACTTCCTGCTGTGTGGCCCGGTTCCTAATAGGGGCCTGGAGGTTGGGGACCCTTGTCTTAACCAATGGCCCCCTGCACAACACTAAGTAGAGAAAATAAAACAAACAATAGTACAGTTTTTCCTCAGTTCTTACAAGAGATTAATAAACAATACAAGTGATACAAATCAGTTAAACTAACTTGCATTCATCACCATTTACATAATATAGCCACATATGTTCGGTATAGATGCAAAGTCTTCGTAAATGCTCCGGAGGCCATTGTCTGTGTGTGCAGGTGTGTATGTGTTCGGCATATACAGACAGACAGGCAGTCGTCTGGAACTGTACGTGGTGTTACAGTGTTAGAGCTACACGTTATTGATAGAATTCCCTGTAGTATCATACTCTTTAAAATGCCACTGAGCTTCTTTCTCTTTATCCAGAGGGAACTAGCTATATATCTCATATGTTACAATGGACACATTTCAACATTTTTCCCAAACTAATTTTTCAAAAAGAAAAATAAGTCCCTAACAACCTAATTTAGTAGATTATGTTAAGCTCCTAAATCACTAATTGCTAAAGAGAGAGTAGGTAACTACATATAAAAGAGTTCGTTGAAAGTTCATTAGGCTTTTGTAAATATGCCTGACACCAGTGCCTGGTTCCATGCAGTCATGGTGTGAGCTTCAGTAGGAAGCAGACTATGATGGGTGCCAAGAGGAACTCAGCCACAAGCCTGCAGACAGGCCTGAGCTGAACAGCTGGGTAATGCAGGCCCACAGGGTGCCTCAAAATAAATGGAGGCTGTTGGTTGTTAAAACTTAAACAGAGAGGGCTATGTCCATCCCACCATGGTGAGCCTCAGTGCTGAATTCACATAGCTTGCCTCTCCACCATCTGCACATGCAGCATCTCTGAGGAATCGGGAGGCATTATTTGAAGAGCTCATTGAATAAGCCAGGGAAGAGTAATCCATCATTCATAAAGGGGGCATGTGAGACAATCACCACGGTGTCTGTTATGCTTTCAGATTTTTGTCTTTATTTTCTTTTACTTTCACTCTAACCCAATGCCAACTATAATACACATTGACCAAGAGAGTAGAATCTACTGACAACACTTTACCATACAGATAGGAGAAGAATGAATTATCAAGATTCCCCGAGGCTTATCCCAGTGAGGAGGTAAATGATTTTTCTGTCCAGGGGAGCCTCGCTCTTTTCTGGTCTCATAGACCAAATGAATCTGGGCCCAAGTGGAATACAAGATACTGCTCAGAAAGGACTACCTGTGGGTGATGCGTCAGTGAAACTGAATACTGTAATTGGTTTATTGGAGAACCTGAACTAGTGGAATACTATGAGGAAACAGTTTTATTTCCTTCTAGCATCTACTTTCAAAGACACTCTGTCAGAACTGTTTCTTACCTCCGATAGCAACTTGGGACACATGCACATGAGATCTAACTCACACGTCAACTAATGTTCAACTTACAGTTTCTTCCCATGTCCCAGAGCAGGGTTGGGGCCAGAAATGGGGAAGAGATAGTGGGACTATCTGTCACCTGTCTTGTCAGCCTCTCGCACCCATCCCCCCTGCTAACCCCTCTGCTTATGACTTTCCCAGGGTCAGAGAAGAGAGGATAGACTTAGAGTCAAGAGACAAAGGCTGTTTTACCTGAAGAACCCCTCACTGAATTGTCCCTGGAACAGGCCAGGTACAGTCTGGCTGACCTTAGACACCCCTTGCCCAGTTCAGCTCTGCCCCAGAAAATGACCTTCTGGTCTTCCACTTGGATTAAGCTCAGCAAGCAGGACCTCTTGGGCAGGGTCCTTTCAACATGACTTCAGCCCTGCTTTCTTCCTGTGAAACTCACACCTTTTTTCTTCCCAAAAGTAAAAACAGAACCTTTCCCCCTTTCTTTCCCTGGCATTGTGGGCGGCTCCAGACAGCTTTCAGTCCAAATAAGCTGTCATTTCTCATATTTGTAAGCAATCCTAGTAACTACATACATACACACACAACCTATTCAAGGGATTTTCTTAGCATCTCCACAACTTGACTTGTGGGGGAAGAAAGTGCCTGGACAATCTCTGATCCTATGAATTCCAGCACTTCGGAGAATGCTCCATCCTTAGGGGCGGTTGGACCTAAGAGTATCACTGGGACTCTTTAGTTAGTTTCGACAAATCGTGAAAGAATGCATCTAGTACTTCTCTTTAGAAATATGGGATTACTTACCTTGCATTTTCCTCAGCTTTGTGGCCATGGCTAAGCATCATGTTCACTAGAATTCTCCTGTTCCGTGACTTGACTAGCAGCCAGTATTAGCATAAATGTGGCCCTGCTACATTTTGTCATTGCTATTGTCATTGCTAATGAGATAACCCAGGGTTTTTAAACCATGGCTCACAATGGAGACCTTGCGTTTAGGATTCCTTTTCTCCTATGTATCCATTACTGTTTCAGCAGAAGAGAATGTACTCAGTCACACAAATGAAGTCACACTTATACTTAAAGCACATTAAGTGGAGAGAAAAGTAGTCTATCAGAGAATTGGTGATCTCGAACAGAAGTTAATTATCCCCTTTCATCCCTAGATAGCTGCTTTACTCATCTGGGACTATTGCTTTTTTTTTTTTTTTTTTTCAGTGAAGAAAGAAAGAGAAAGTGATCATTGTGAGCGTGATGAGAGCTTGCGATTCTTCAGATGACTGATTAGAGGTGCACAGAATGTAACGCCTTGATCGCCACTTCAGCGACTGAAGCCGAAGCAAGACTAGGTCTCCTGCATTTCGGCTACTTTCTTCTAAACTCACTGCCGAAGAAGATGGAGACCAAAGTGAGTCATATGAACAGGAAGGAAACTGAACTAAAAGACTTGAAATTAACATAATTGATAAATGATATGAAAACTTTTCATAGAAGATACTGATATTTTAAAGTATTTAAATCTATATAACCAATGTTTCAGTCCCTTCTTTTAAAAAGAAGAATAAATATGTTGCTCTTCTTTAGTAGTATAATGTTTTGAAGCAGATAAGAAGTTTTTCTTTAATCTTTTCATTTGCTCTGTTTTGTTTTCCTGATAGGAATTGTATTGTTATGAGGATACTCTATAGCATATCTAACAGAGATTTATGATAGTTTTGAATACACTACCATATTAAACCTCCAAAACGCTGCAGAATAAAATTAAAAAATGATCAATTCTAGAAAAAAGAACAGTTTATCAAAATTTGTTTTAAAAAAAGGAAAAATATTTTTATGTTCAAGGGATTATTTCTATTTTTCTACAAATTTCTACTGATTCAAGACTATATACAAGTATATGTATGTGTATGTATATATATTCATAAACATATAGTGATACAAAACACTAAGGAAAAAAGGAAAGTTTATAAAGATGACTATATCTTGTAGAATGGATATATAAAAATAGGTGGATAGATGGATTTGTGTATTATATATATATATATATATATATAATTTGCTAGAAAAAATATACCATCAATACACAAATTTGTAATTTGATTACCTAAATAATTAAATAATTCCAAACTGACTCGGAGAGCTAGGGAAACAGCATAGATTTTACAACAGATCATGACTAACAATCACTGCAGACCCCAGAGCAAAGCTGCCCTCGTCCTACCAGGCTTGGGGACGATGAGCTGCACACTGGTCTGGGCATTTCCGGCCTCGTTCTCAGCCACGCACTGGTAAAAGCCTTCGTCCGACTTCACCACTCCAAGGATGCGTAAGTTGCTTCCTCCCTAGAGTGAAGAAAAAACAAAAGTGAAATATTTTAAGAAGCAACAAAACTCCAAATGACAAAATGAACATAAACAAATGTTAATGAAACTTCACAGAAGAAATGGGAAGGGAGACAGTGAGCATTCCCAGGCTCGCAGATACGTCCTGTGTCACCTGAGAAAGCCATCGATTCCCAATACTGTGCTAAATCCAAGGGCATTGATTTAACCTAGTTCTGCATGAAAAATATACTCCCCAAAATACACATCGTCCTCAATGTCTAAATGAGCAGTAAACAGAATACTCTCCTATTAGATGTGAAAGAAGCAAAGGTCAGCAACAAAAGAAATCTCATCTTGCATTTGTTATCGAAAGAAGCTCAGGTTCAACAGCTGCTGGAGGCAACTAAGAACACAAAAAGAAACAACAACACCCATCTTTGCGGCTTCTAAAGGACAAGAAATCGAAGATATTTTTTAGAACTGTTTATTGAGAAAAATGTCTGAAAACTCTTTTAAAATTTGCATTGCCTTGACATGTGCTCTTTTCAGAATTGTGAGGGGGTTATGGCGGGTATTTTATACCCACAGCATCTTCTTATATGGCCCAAATGTTCCACCTTCAGCAATCAATAAATTAAATGCAGCAACATTATCTTTTCTTTTACATAAACTGAGCCTCCATCTTTTTCAAGGATGGATGATAAAATGGTCTAGAGATAGCATTTAATTACACTAACTCAGTTTATCTCGATAAGAATTAGTTCAGTAAGTAAGACGTGTTAAATCACTTTCCCTGAAGTCATTAAGAGATAAATATTACCTCGTGGGGAATTCTTAATTGTTTTTAGTGTCTTGTAGTCAATTCTCAGCTGATGTAAAATTCTTCGATAAAGCTGACTAACTTCTAATTAAAAATTCTCATATAAGTTACTGTTTGTACAAAATGTTACGTGAGTGGGCACCAGACAATGGCGCTCTGATTTCTAGAGCGATTGGGGAAATATTTTTAAGTGCAATTTAATGTGAATAGGGCTCCTACCATACATTTTCTTTTCACCTTAAGAGAAGAAACACTTAAATAGGTTGGCTGTAATGAGTCATGCTGGGAGAAAGATTATTCAAACTGTAGAAAAATATAAATGTTGTATTTTATCATGTGTCCTTAAGGGCACTAAGTAATTTCCTTTATGTGCGAATAGCATATATTTTAGGCATATACAACAAGTTGCCCCCACGGCAGGTCATTTTTAATTCAGGGGTAGTAGAAATAGCATTGCACTTAAAGGAACTAATGGATTTGTGTGGCATTCAAAAGTTAAAATTTCTTCCCTTTCTTGCTCTATTCCCAAGCAATTAAACAAATGCAAGTAAAAGTGAAAAATGGTAAGTGGTGATAAAAGTGATCAAGGTCTGTTTGATGGATTGATTCCTTGCAAACCCTTATTGTATGACATAATGCATGCACAGAGAGACTGTGGAGCTTCCTGCCAGCTGACTGATCCTGGAGGACGAATTCACCACTGAGAACCAGTGCAAAGACGTAGAGAGGGCATGCGCCTAAACTCCAGGGGTGCCTCCATTCGAGTTCAGTTCTCTCGGGAGACCTGGCTTGGGAGACCGCTCTTCTTTGTCAGGGTCATGTCTACATCTCAAACACAAGGTGTGGACCTAAAATCTTTAGGTGCAAAAAGTTCTTTAATATGCAAAAAGTGCTTTTCATATTCCTCATATGTTCATACAGCTGAATCAGAACCTCCGATGCTAACCTGCACCTAAAAGAGAATTTTCATACTGCATTTTCAAATGAGCTAAGGATTCTACTGGTAACAGCCAAAAGAACAATAAGTATTGTTCTCAATAAGTATTGAGCACTCACTATGTACCAGGACAACAGCTCAGTGAAGATGATATTGTTATTCCTATTATCTTCCACAAGGTTAGGGGCAGAGAGGGTACTGAAACTTGGAGTAAACAAGAACTATTGGTCTGAGCTTTGATTCTTTCAAATGTTCAAGATTACAAGGCAACGTCTTCAACTCTGGCTTCTCACTACTTCCACTACTGCCATCAACTGCCACCGTCGCCACTCTCAGGTAAGAACAGCTGGTCCTGTTCGGAAGGAAGACTGTCCGTATCATTCAAGTAAGACTGCCATAGTCATAAGTAGCACATCTGGTCGAACCTTTATTATAATGGGTAAAAGTCCCAGAAGTTACAGATCCCTGGTTTCAGGTAGTCTAGAACAAGGTTCTAAACTCTGTTCTCCCAAAAGCCAGTAATGAGAATACTTGGAAACACAGTGTTCGGCCCTCTGTGTTTTTCTTTGTTTGCTTAAGACCTCATCTGTGAAAAAGAAGGGGCTGGGCTGTTTGATCACTGCTTTTCAGCTCAAAACTCCTAAGTCTAGAAAATTATTTACTTTATTGGGACAATTTTCTTAACACATCATAAAAATGCACAACAGGAACTTTCCTCCTAGGACAGGAAAACAACGGAAAACATAGCAAAGAATGAATGGGATTGTAGAGCTAATATGAAAAAAGATAATTACCACTATCTGAAAATAATC
Source organism: Micronycteris hirsuta (assembly GCA_004026765.1). Lineage (NCBI taxonomy): Eukaryota > Metazoa > Chordata > Mammalia > Chiroptera > Phyllostomidae > Micronycteris > Micronycteris hirsuta. Next base: position 46,968 of record PVJI01002685.1, on the reverse strand, counting down.
ACTAGGAATGACCACATCTCCATTCTTCACCCAATTCACAGTGGGCACAGGCTTCCCAGAGACTGCACATTCAAACTCAATATCCATACTTTCATAGGCATAGAGGTTGGAAGGATGATTTAAAAACCAGGGCGGAACTGCAAAGACAGAAAACAAAAGTGAGTGGGTGGAGATGTGAATTTGCATGCTAAGGTTTTCACTGAGTTAGAAACACTGCTCTGGGCTAGAAAATATTTGTTTTTCAAATAACTCTCCTAAACCCTTCGTTTGTTATACAAGAACTATTGTAGAACACATCTATTCATCTATTCATCTCTCCCTCCTCCCCAACTGCAGTTAAACAGTTTCAGTGAATGGTGTTTTGCCACAAGAAAAGAGAGGGGAAAAAACACTTTTGGAAAAAATATTACATAGAATAAACATTTTGAATAGCCAAGTATTGTATTTGTATGCAATTGACCTACATAAAGGACACTGAAAAAGTACATAAAGCTATGGAATCTATGCTGATAAAGTAAACAAAGGCAATCTGATAGGACGGAGACAAGCCTATGTACAAAATAAGAGAGCTTAGTGGTCCTGTAATTCTAGATTCCTAGGATTTAGTTAACGGGATGGGCTCATTTCCTGTTGAAACTGGCTGTGGTAATAGGGTACAAAAAATGACTGTCATCTTTACTGTGGACATATTCCTACGGTTCTAGCAATTCATATTATTATTTTCTCAGCACAGTATGTGATATATTAATTTAATTTAATGCCTTAGTTACCATAATACTAATTACTCTATAACAGAATTTGCAATTGAAAGAAAATTACAAGTACAACACACCTTTGCTGATGAATCTCCCAGGCTTGGTCCCTCAAAACCCTGCCTAGCAGAGGAATTTTTTAAAAAGTGATACTTATCCTCTTCCACTGGGGATCGTACAGTGATGTCAGATTTGAATACTGATATTGCCTGAGACCCAGGTTAAATTCACAGTGAGGTAGCAGCCTTCAGCTTTTTTCATTTAGAAAATAGATGTCTATTTTTAGTAGCCATCTTTAAAGTTAGATTGTATTTTTTTGTCATTTTTGTTGTTATGCTCGATAAGTAAGGAGTGCCAATTTTTGCTCCTTTGAGTAACCAGCATATTTTGTTCTTTCCAATCAGCAACCCCCACCTCTGACGTCAAAGTGAACTTATACTCTTTGATGGAAAAGCTAGCAGAAAGCTCCCAAGATTCAAGCTGTAGGTTTTCTACTTTAATGATCTTGGAAATCTCAAGCACAATTCGTTCTCTCTCTCTTTCTCCCCCTCTCTCTCTTGCTCTCTCTCCCCGACCCTCAACCCTGTCCTCCCTCCTGCCCTGTCTTATTTTTCTAATTTTTAACTAAATATTTGGACCTCTATTACTAAACAACTTTCAAATTCTTTAATCTTTCATAGTGAAAAACTGATTTAAAAAACTTGGCTGGATGCATTAATATTTGCAAACTAAAGACATGGAAAAAAGTATGTCTGAGAGCTTTATGAAAGAGAACATGTCCTCATTGTATACTGGGGCAAAATTTATTTATAAATGATAATAACATTAGAATGAGATTTTTTATAGCCCTTTGCCAAATTCACTGACGATGATCGAGAAGACATCAGAAATATTTCTTGATTGCCTCTGAGCGAATAGCTGTCTGTTTTGGAGCAAATATATTCGTTGTTTCATTTGGATGATGTTCTCAATTTTATCACAGATTTCTATCAAATGTATATTCACTAACCAATATCCAATGTTTATTGAGAGCTGACCACGCACAGTTTACTAGTCTCGGTACTTCAGAATTTTTATATTCACCACAACTCTGAGGCAGCCTCTCTTATTCCCACTCTCCAAACGAAGAGACAAAGGTACAAGGTGCTTAGGAAACGTTCTCCAAATCACACAGCTTGGAGCCTGTGAAATCAGAGTCTGTGCCGCAGCCTACGTGGTAAACTACTTTGAAATAACAGTCTCTTTTGCCACTCGAAAATTCCAGTGGAAGGATAACTCAGTATTTCCAGAGCCTCACACATAATGAAGATAAACAATCAGAAGCATTAAAAACCAAACTATCTTGTTTATTCTTGCTTTCCCTTTAAGTCCTTTCCTGGTACCAAGAAAAGTGAGTGAGTCTATCCACCCTCTGTGTTCACATTCATAGGATTTCCTGGAATCATTTATGCCTATACCAGAGTTTTCAAAATTTGGGTGACATCTGTTAGTGAATCTTGAAATTACTTTATGAGGTTGAGCCCAAACTTTAAATATATTTCTATACTACTAAATAGCCATATATAAACATATGGTACATCGTACAGTGGGGAGAGGAAGACAGAGGGAGAGAAAGGTGTCACATACCAGAAATGGGAGTAAGCCTCATGAGAGAATGATATTACACATCAGGAATGGGACTAAATTTCATGTTTTCAAAAAATATACTTCCTGTCTTGGGACATGCCACCAGTCATTAGTACTCTATATGGTAAGGACAAGGACAAAAGATTTCTCCTCATATCTCAGCGCCTAGCACAGCACCTCATTCTCAGCACATGCTCAACAAAGATTTGTAATTGATGATAATAAGAACTCAGGCAAACGGAAACGACCGAAGTGTCCTTCAAAATATGACTGGATAAAGAACGTTGGTGCATAGAGACTGTGGACTTCTACTCAGCCATAAGGAATGATAAAACACTGCCGTTTGTGACAACATGGATGGACCTGGAGAGTATTATACCAAGTGAAGTAAATTAGTCAGAAAAAGCTAACTATCATATGATTTCACTCTTATGTGGGATATAAAACTGAAAGACATAGACGCAGACAACAGTACGGTGGTTACTAGAGAAAAGGGGGCAGGGGAATAGTAAAGGATAAAGGGGACACATATGTGGTGATGGGAGATGATTTGACTTTGGGTGGCGAGCACACAGTGCAATGTACAGATCATGTATCATAGAAATGTACGCTTGAAACCTATATGATCCTATTAACCAATGTCACCTCAACGCATTTAATAAAAAAAAGGACTCAAGCAATAAAAAGTATATTTTCACCCTTTGCTGTGGCAACATTGGTATAAGATGATGAGAAAGAGTTTAAAATGTCATAGAAACAATGCGTCTACAAAATAAAATTATTTTATTGTCCTGAAAAATACAATGCCAATGAATAAAGGGGAAAAATAAAGAGCAAAGAATGACCTAGCATGGCTAGCTGGAGAAAAGACTGGGCATTTGTTATTTTGGGTAACTTTCTGAAATAATTCTTAAAGCTCTTCTCTGAGCAAAAAGAACTAAAACACTTACAAAGCTCGGAAGGGTTTTGAAAATGTCCAAATATATAAGCCTGGGTTGGATTAGAAGTTAGGTAAGAGATTTGGATCCTTGCTTTTAAGTAATGATTAATGCAGCTGGTACCTGCCTTTCTCCACTCACCCATCCACACGCCTGTTACGCAACCTGCGGCTCAATTTCACAATTGTACCTGGCCCTTTTCTAATTCCAAATCTTTGTTCATTTTACTTCTCATCCTGAACTGTTTTCCATTTCATCTTGAGCCTAGACAGCCTACGTATTCTTCATGAATCCACTTCTCCAAAAGAATTTCCTGGGGTTTTCTTTCTTGTAAAATTTTCTCCCCTTTTAGAAAACCTGCGGTATTTATTTCACCAGTTTTACATCACTTGACAGGGTTGCCTTGGCATTAGTTTGTAACTCCTCGGGGGAAGAGCCTCTATCATGTGAATGTGAAATCAATATATTGCTTAATATAATTTTGATCAATAAGCTATTCTGAGAGAAAGTGGACAATGAAGTTTACCCAAGTTTTATCTTCTTATTTGATCTGTCTTTTTCTGCGATCAACAGGCTGAGGTCTCTTCATCCCGTTTTATCATTGCTTCCTTGTGTCTAAGACCAACATATAATAATCACGTCACACATTTCTCAGCTCTGGACAAATTGAAATTGGGACAAAAACCATGTGAACATGGCTTATCAATGGCTGTGGACACGTTTCTCCAGTATTTTTCTGATCATGGATCCCTGCATGGAGTTACATTCCTCATGTGACATAATGTCTATTTATTCTCTAAAAGGAGCTAAAGTACCCCCTCTTCCTTGAAATTCTGTCTTTCATGAAGCTGACAATGGATTGTCCTGCTCTTGCAGTGCTCTGTCTGTGCCCAATCTTTCACTTTTATCATTATTTACTAGCTAGACAGTGATTCTTAAAGATGGGGCCTGAAGATATGCTTTTTCTTTTAAATCCCTTTGAATATTAATTACATAGTGTCCTCTCTCGTCCACTCTGGTAGAAGAAATGATTTCACTACTTTAAACAGCTGGGTGGACAGCAATTTCTTAATGACTTAACAAAGATAAAGTTTCATGAATTTTCAAGTTTATCACATTGTTCCACTTACATAATATTCATTCTTTTTAGAAAATTGCTTAACATGCCTGCACACTGCTACAACAATTTCAGACAAGATACTGATTTTCATTATACTTTCCTCCTTTGGGTAAAATGAAATTAATGGCTAAAAAGAAGTTACCCACATTTTTTCACTGTTATGTTATTAACAGTTGTCCCAAGTTTCCCCCTTTGCCCTCCCCTGCCCTTTTCCATCAGATCTTGGTTTCCCAGGATCTTCTCAAGTACCTATAGCACATGTATAGAGAATTCTTTTTCTTTGAGAGATGAGGGAAAAAGAAATAATGACTAATAAGCAACAGAAACATAGAAAAATATGATTCTGTTCTAGAATGTGCTGATTATACTTAGAATTGACTAATAGATGGAAGATACCGCTGAACTGTAATGATAGAATTGGACAACTAATTCTTCAATTTGGGTAAAAGTTTTCCCTGAATTTATTATTTTTTGAAGATGTTTCTATGCTGTGACAGATCAATGGAATTTTGTAGAGGAAAATCTCTTCTGTAATTTCAGTCCCCCAATTTAAAGAACTTCAGAGAGTCCTGCCTACACAATCTAAATAGTAGTATGGGTTTTATTTCATGTAATAGATGCCTCATAAGTATTTTTAGCAATGTCCCATACTGTTCCCTAATCTTATCTAGACTTGTCTTCTAGTCTTTTTTACTTTTAGATAAGTTATTTAGCTATTCGTTTCCAGTTATTTACGTACATAATAAATACAGGTCAATTTTAATAAGGCTCTAATATACATAATTAATACTCTCTATATTACCTTGACTTTGAGAGGACTCTGTACATTCTAAAGACCTACTACAGCTCTTTGAAATCGCAAAGTTAAGCTTAAAGTTATGTAGGTGGTTTAAATGAACAACAGACAGCAAAAATCACTCTGGTGACTGGTAAAGAACCAAGCAAAAGAACAGATTGGTGAGGTTTTATTAGGAGGAATATAAAGTTCTGTGATCCTCGGGTGGCTGCATTTCTACCTTGAGCACAGTGGAAGGCCCGGTTGTTTCCCTCTCTCCATCAGCATAACCCCTCTGTCTGTCTCTCCAGGCCCTTTGGAGTTGGGTAGTTTGTGTTGAAACAGTGGGCATGAGCCTATTATTCTTCTCTTGAATGCATGTACCTGAAGAAAGTGACCACACCAAATACATAAGATCTATTTGCTGGCAAATTGGGCTACCTCTATATCCAAAATAAATGGAATCTTTTAAGTTCAGATAATTTATCAACAGATAATTTCACTTTAAGGAGTCACAGTGCCATATGTAATCATATTCAGGTTACTACAGAGGAAGAAATCTGGTATCGAATACAAATTTAGAGATAATGTGTCATAGGGTAGAAACTAGTCCACATAAATTCAGGCTTCTGTGTTAAACATACTTGAACAAAATCCTTGTTTACAGAATAATGTTTCTAACTGACTGTTCCATTTATGGATTAGAAATTGTTCTCTCATTTCATAGTTTCAATTCTTCCTGTACCAAGTATTATTGCCCAAGCAACTCTCTTTTAGCTAACTTGATCACTAAATATATTATCTTCCTTCTCCTTTTTTTTTTTTTTAACAGGTTCTGCATGCTGTATCTCTGCCCAATCCAACACTTCTCTCCAGGCTTATTCTTATGTGACAAGTAACTTGAAATCTGCTGAATATTTCTCTCTAGTTTTCTCTTTCCTACCTACACACCTGTCCTCCCCCATAGGGTTGGTTATTGAAATTTGCATTTCATTCTCTATTTAAATGATCTCTCACACATACCTGTCTGTACTCTCCTAAAAAATTAGGTTGGGTGAAGTTGGGTTCTACCTTTAAATGACTAGAATGTATTCCATATTGGAAATAAGAGTACACTTAAGTCTTATTCTATTAATATTGATTTGGGCTGCCATTGCTGTAGGGAAAAATGTTTTTAAGCTATGGATTTTATTCTTAGCATTTTCTATTCAAAGAGGTATTTCAGTGTTGTCTGACAGTGATTGTTTCTAGAGAGAATGGTGGGGACGGAGACGGGGGGTCGGTGCGGACAGGAGGGAAAGAGAGAGAGGGAGAGAAAGAGATTGTTTGGGTCCTGCTAATACCTACCAGAATGTGTACTTTTTCCCTGACATATTGGTAAGCCTAAGTGGTAAATATATCATTACTGAAAACTACATGACAGAAAAGCAGGTGATTCAACAGCAATTCATCCCAGTGTGGCATCAATCTGAATGTGAATCCACTAAGCTATTAACTTCCTAAGGATAGGGACTGCTTTATCTACCTTTGTGCATTCAAGGCCAAACATGGGATAGGTGATAATAAATATTTATTAGACAAACAAGCATGGGTGAGTATCAGTCTTCATAAGCCAAACTCTTGGAAGTCAGTCATTTCCTGGCTTCAAATGAGTAATAGCTGTGGAAAAGGTAGGGGAGGAATACATTAAAAACAAGAGGGTGTACTTTTCCCCTATAATTAATACTAATTACAGTAATATAATAGAGAAGTGTTGCGCTATAAGCTATTCTGCTACAACTGGCAAAGGTGATATTTCAATCATCTTAGAAAAATAAACATTTTAGTCTTTTGATTTTATCCTTGACATTCCATTAGTACTTCTTATTGTGAATACAATATGCCCCTCCCCCCATTTCTTCTTCCTATCTGAGAATTCTTGTTTCTATGCAATGGAGATAAAAAATATTTCATCATCGACCTTTACTTCCAAGTCCTTTCTCTGTGCTTGAAAACTATTTTAGGTGTCTCCTCACAATTGTCTTCGTTCAGATAATCCCATTAGTTTTCTTCAGTTCTAGCTCTTTCTGTAATCAGGGTTGCTGCTTTCTAAATCCAGACTGAGCTTTTCTCTCTCTCTCTCTTTAATTCTAGAACCTGGTACCAAATTGGAAGAATAGCATTGTGAGGCTCAAGCCAGTGATAAAAATTATAGGAAAATTATCTCAAGGTTCTCCATCTGTGGGGACACTGTTGTTACTGCCACGTGTTCGGAATCTTATTTGTGTGCCATCAATAGTCAAGTTATTGGCAACTCTCCAACATTTGTATGTGTTTGTGTGTGCACATTTCTATATGCTCCTATATACACTATATTTCATACAGAATACTTCTATCTAAAATGTCATCTAGTCCCCAAAATACAAAAATATACATCGATTCATATATAATTTAGAAACATCTTTCTTTATCCAATTTTCAATTTGAGCTGTGAAGGAATTAAAAACATGTTAAGAGAAACAAGATAAAAATGTTGACTCATATGTTATAGGTTGACAGAAATAATAACTATATAAAATAACTTAGCCAGTTCCTAACACTACATACTGACAGAAACTTGAGACACATTATTTTCTCTTAGTCAAATGTTTCTAGTATACCCTCTTGGTATTTGAGGTAAAAGACATGGATATTTTAAAAGTGTAAAAAAATGTTTCTGTCATGCATGAGAGCTATTTCTGTGTATACTTTAATGCACATTGAAGAAGTACAGTAAATTACTTTAGAAAATTCATTTTTCACTTTTATTGTTAGTACTGTAGTAGATGATCTATAAGGGAATCTTTCAGCACAATGAACTGAGAAGATAATGAATTTTAATACATAACTAATTTCTCTTCCCAAATACTTAATAAAATAAAAAGTAAGTCTCAGCATACACACACACACATACACACACACACACAAATCAACCACAGCAACCAAAGAAAAGTATAGTCAATTGCAAAAAATAAAAAAATTTAAAAAAGGCATTTCTGGAGTTTCGCAGAAGGCAGAGTAGTATTTAGTTCCTTATCTGTCTTTAAATCCCGGACAACTGTCCTGAAGATTGGAGAAAAGGCTAAGTATTCTCAGAAACACCTCTGAACCTGAAGCAATGAAAAACCTATGTCGAGCCTCGTGTGCTTTCCCTTTTCTGAGCGAGGAGAAGCGGTAGTGGCTGTTGAAGAGACACCCATGAGATGAGACTGACTGAGGTGAAGGCTCTTGGGCCACCATGGAAACCAAGGACACGCCCCTCCCTTATGGAAGAGAATGGCAGACAGCAGGAGCCAACAAAGCTGGGGCTTCTCCACGAGGCTGACCGGTGCCTCAGCTGACCTCATTCCATGACCATTCCCACTGGTTATTTAAAAAAATGCATAAACCTGAAATATTCAGCCTTCAAACAGGAGAAGGGGTCTTAGGAAGGGGGTAAATAAGTCTAGAAGTAACTTCTACTACGTTAGAAGAAATAGTGTCTGGACAGAGCCACCCACATGGAGCAAGATAAAAGAAAAATAAGGGTAAAACAGAAGGAAACTCCTCAAATTGCCACACAATAAATTTGTTGAATATGAAAGTCAGTTCAATAAAACAAGGAGTCAAAGACTAGATGACAAAACAGCAAAACAAAGTGGAAAGTGAGGGAGCAGAGCTAAGAAAGCCAATCAAGGACCAAAACAGCATCATTAGAGAGCTAGCACATAACTTAGAAAGCACAAGTAACATAACTGGCAGCACTGAAACTCAAGTTATGAACACGGAGGAGACTCGAGATAATCAGAGAATGCAGATGAAAAGGCGAAGGGACTAAAGTAATTAGGGCAAAGCTTGCACCAGAAAAGAGACAAGCAAATATGATTCAATATCAAGATAACTGGCATTATTGATGTAGCAAGCCCATATGCAAACAAGAGATACATTCACAGATAAACTAATAGGAAATTTTCCCTGAAAAATAAATCTACATTTTCAGATTGAAAGACTATGCCATGGTCTTGGGAAACTGAATATATAGTTCTTCATGGTGAGACATATATTTGAGCTATTGAATCTGGAGAACAATGAATTATTTGAACATCCAGACAGAAGAATCAAAATCAAAATCCATCTATGAGGGTTGGGTTTACTATATGGGTTGTCATATAGTAAAATCCAATGTCAGAAGACAATAGAGCAATATTACCCAAGAATATTATATACGACTGTTTATCTACAAAGCCACATTCTCAACTATGAAAGTGTTCAGAAAATACACTGCTTCTAAAATAAGTCTGACAACAAAATCCAGGTAATTAATAGCACCATCAAAATAAAAAGCTAGGCATTGTGATAAAAGGACTGATGATAAGTACAGAATATATTTCTATACAGAAATAAAAGTAAACACAATGGAAAAAAAGTTACTGAAGAGAATTCAATTGTTATACACCTGAGCAGGACATAACTAATACCTTAACTACCAAAATCAGAAGGTGGAGAAGTGAGAACATGCATAAGAATGCTAATCCCTGTTATGAAAGATGTTTCATTAGTAGGAATTCCATCTGTTATGCCTTTAAATAAAAAATTAAACTTAAAAAGATTAAGAACAGTCTGTAGTGTGATCACATTGCTATAAAAAGTATTTCTACCTAATCATCCAAATATTTATGTAGGATATATAAAATGCTGAAATTTGAGAAGATTTTTAATTCACACAGGCTATTTTCACAGAATTAATACAGTGATTTTTGTAAAACAATTTTTAGAAACAACTCTGGAAGGAAATATTCTAAAATGTCACAATGGTTATGGAAGTATGGATATATCTCCTTTCCTTTTCTTCTGTTTTTAAAATTTCCAATGATTAAAAAGATGTTAATTAAAAATCTACCTTCTGGGAGGGCTCACCACTAAAGGGTTAAGTAGAAGAGCCCACTAGAAATTCTAAGAGCTTGTATAAACAGTACGTAGATAGAAACAGCAGGTAAACATACTTGCCTTCCTTTCCTTTTTCTTTCATCATTCATCTCTGCTGCTGCTTGGAAGAACTTCAGAGAAACTCCGTTGCTGGTGACAAGATCACATAAACCCTTAGGGGGTTTTCTACCTCAGATTTGGTGAAGGGAGACAATACACAGGATGAACGAGGAAAACCTCTGTGTAAGAAAAGGGAGGGTCCTGAACTCTGACTCCCAGTTCTGACGCTACTGTCGAGCAGATGATGCACACAGAGCACCTAACTTAACTTTTCTCACCTTCAAAGTGTTTGTTACTTTGCAAATATAGGAGATTAGCTTGGAATCCATTTGTTCAGATTCTTTGGAGCCCCTTCAAGTGTTGCTGGGGAGGAGATGGTCGTGATGTTACTCTCCAACCCTTTAATACCTTCAAGGACAGAGCACCGTGCTGATCAAGGTATACTAAGCTCCCATATTAACTTAAAGCTGCATAAGAACATCCTGAGTGGCTAAAATGAAGAAAGTAAATTAGCCCCAAGCTTTCTCTCAGCTTTCAAATTCTGAGTTCAACGTTGTTCTGCATGAACGTTTTATATAGAGTTGACATAAAAAAAGAAAAAACAGGAAAAATAAAATTGTCAGTTTGCTTTTTATTCTGTCACTAAAATAATATTTATCTAGAATTAATGCGCTGCTTGAAATAATAAATACCAACCCAAGTCTCTCATAAAAGTCAGAAAGTGACTCAAAGTCAGGTCAAGGGTAATTAGTTCAATGTCTTGCTGCAAAATGACAGTATTCCTTTCATACTAACACAAATTACTTATTTCAAGATTAATTGGTGAAAGAGTGCTTCCAGCATTGATTATATTCCAATTTGGAGTCTCTATCTGCCTTTTGCATTCCTGCTTTTTGACCTCAAGAGACCTTAGCAATCACACTATAGATAAGACCAACCTCCACGGTAATTTCAGAGCTTTACAAGTATGGATTTCAGAAACCATGGAAAAATTATATGTGTGTAAGATTTATAAAATGTCAGGACATGGACAACTCATTTATAAACTTGAATGGCTCTTGTATATAGTAATGAAAATGACATTTGCAGGTAATTTATAGTGATACGTTGAATTTAAAAATTCAGAGTTCATAAGGTTTATTTTATATGAAAGAATTGGTATCAACTCCGGCTGTTGTGGCTCAATTGGTTGAGCATCAACCCACAAAACGAAAGGTCATCAGTTCAATCCTCAGTCAGAGCCCATGCGTAGATGGCAGGTTCAGATTCAGTCCCCAGTTGGGGTGATAGAGAAGGCAGTCAATCAATATTTCTCTATCACATCAATGCTTCACTCCCTCTTTTTCTCCCTCCCTTCCCCTGTCTCTAAAATAAAAAATAAAAAAAATTAAATTAAAAAAATGTTGACACATTTTAAAATGTAATGTATTAAGAGTGAATGAGAAAAGCATACATTAGATTAAAAACAGCAAAATTTACTACATATTTGACAGCAATTTACATCAAAAGAGATTTAGGAATTTTCATTGATTGCTAAGAATTCTACTCTTAAACCTCTGTCTGGATCTTATAGTTTAGAGGAGTCTGCATATTATAAACAAATATTTATTACATATTACAAATATATATATTACCCATATATAGCCATATATGAGGGGGCCCCCAAAACCTGGCATTTACTTATAAAAAGTGTGTATTTATTCTTACATGTTAAACTTTAGTCACCTTCAAAGTACTCTCTATTTGATGCAATACCCCTACTGAAACATTTTTTCCACTGCCTAAAACAGTTTTTGAACTTGTCGATTTTGATGTCTTTTAGTGTTTCTACTGTTTTTTGTTTCACTTCTTCCACATCAGCAAAGCGTTTCCCTTTGAGGACTTTTTCATCCAGGGAAACAAACAAAAGAAGTTGCTCAGAGCAATATTGCGCAGAGCACCTATTGGCAATAGGTGGGTAGGGCACCAGGATCATGACGTTTTTGGTTGAAAACTGCTGAACACAGCATGGTGTGGGCAGGTGCGCTCAAAAATCACCCATCATGAAATAGGCAAATGCATTGAAAGTCTTCAAAGAAATTCACTGAAACTGATTGCAGCCTCTCACAACAATGCCAGCTGGTGCACTGATAACAGATGGGTCCCTAGAACACTCACCTAGTGGGAGAATTCTGTACAACAAAGGGCCTGCCCTCCAGAATAATTCTGGTTTATTTGGTTCCCCCTCCCCTGTATATTCTGATATGAATAGATAAGAATAATAACACCGAGCTCGTTAACAAACATGTTTGAAGCTGTCAGGGCCATTACCTATTCCATTCAGGGGAATTGCACAATTTTTAGGCACTTTGTTTTCCTGCCCCCAGCTGGGCAATCACAGGTCACACAGAAGCCAGGTGCTGGAGAGGTTAAATGCCATCAGAGAACACTGAACAGATGGGGCGCCATGGAGGGGTAGCAGAAGTGGACTCTTATTTATCTACATAATTAATTGTTTGCTAGAATTTGCTACTGCAAACATTAAATTAGAATAACAAAACCACTAAGGCATGCATTTTAGGAATAGATCAACTTGCCCATTCAGTGGTGGAACACATTTCTCTTAAGGAAAGTCAGCCTGGAAGTTAAAAAGTTAGGCAAATCCTTTTCAAAATTCTCCTTTTGCAAAGAAAACTCATAAAGTGATCTGAAGTTTCTAGGCCATTCAAAAGGGCATTTTCATTGGTTATGCTAATGAGTGGTTCACTTATTCCAGGTATGCTTTAAAGAAGAAAATGTCATGTAAGAAGTAACATCCAAAGTTCTGCTCCTGTCTTCTTGTTTTTTAATCTTTTTCTTGGCACTCTCAACTCCTGAACCTTTCAACTTTCGTCTCTAAATGAATGGCCACCATATTTAATCCTGAATTTCTCATGAGTTTCAAATTGGTAACTAACCCGTGGCTGTTTCCACCTCTCTTCCGATCTACCACCAGCCAGCATCACTTGCTTCCCCTCAATGCACCCCCTAGCCACTCCAGCATTTATTACAAAGTGTTTTCACAGTTTCTTTCTTTTTGTTCTTTTCCCCATTCATCTACTAGCTCCTGGAGGGAAGAAATTATGCTGTTTCTTTCTATATCTGTAAATCCAGGGTCAAATTCTATAATATTACAGCAGCCTCATAAAGGTTTACTAAACTGAATTGAATACAATATTTATAAAGCTTTAGCTGGCATGAGACTTGCCTGCAGTGCTTCTAAATATGCAGACTCTTTGGCTCCACAGTGGCATGCTTGCTGTGGGATCCAGGAACATGCATTTTAAACTACCACCTCTGCATAATTTTTGGTTTGGGGAGTTCTTGGATCATACTTTGAGAAACTCTGACTTTCTAGAATACAGAGAAATAGAGCTGAATTCAATTTCTAGTCTTACTAATTACTTAGCATTTTGATTAAGTATCTCATTTGTAAAACAGGCTATTTTACAGAGATCCAGTGAAGTAATAAATGCAAAGCACTAAGAATAGTGTCTGGCACATTGTAATTGTTCAATAAACTGCAGCTATTACTATCTCATTAAACCCACTGTGTGTTTTATCTCTGTCATCCAGCTTATCTATATAGATGGTCTCTGACTTACGATTGTTCACTTAGAATTTTTTGAATTTAAGATGGTGCAAAAGTAATACACATAATAAATTACATGAGACATTCAATAATTTTTTTTAATAAAATAGGCTTTATATTGCATGGTTTTGCCCAAATGTAGGCTAATGTCAGTGTTCTGAGCATATTTATGGTAAGCTAGACTAACCTATGATCTTCAGTATATGAGACAGATTAAATGCATTCTTTTTTTTTTTTTAAAGATTTTATTTTTATTTATTTTCAGAGAGAGGAGAAGGGAGGGAGAAAGAGCAATGTATGGTTGCCTCTCACATGGCCCTCATGGGGACCTGGCCTGCAACCCAGGCACGTGCCCCGACGGGGAATCGAACCGGGACCCTCCGGTTCCCAGACCACGCTCAATCCACTGAGCTACACCAGCCAGGACAGCATTCTTGACTTTGACATTTCCACTTACTATAGGTTTACCAAAATGTAATCCCATTGTAAATCAAGGAGTAACTGTATATTATTCACACTTGACCTTTTCTGTCTTTCATACCCTGCATTTAACCACTGTCAAGCTTTGGCATTCCATCTCTGTAGTATCTGCTATCTTTTTGCTGTCTCTGCTGCTATCACCGTTACTATGACAAAACAATTTAACTTAATTTAGCAAATGCTAACACAGCATGTACACGTTAGACATTGAGTAGACACCAAGGATGAAAGAACAATATATATGGCCTCAAGGAATAGACAGTGCAATGGGGAAGAGGAGAACCAAATTTTTAAAATCCACATATTATGGTCATTGATATAATAAAAGAACAGTGGGTACACTGGACCATGAAGGAGAAACAAGAAGAATCCACAGGGTTTGACAATTTGATGGTCTTAGTAATTAAGATCTGCAATTCTCTGGGGTCTTGCCCTAGCCCGAGGTGCTTGGTTGGTCATCATCTGGCAAACCAAAAAGTTGTGAGGTCCGTTCCCTGTTAGGGCACACACCTAGGTTGCGGGGTTCAGTCCCTGGATGGGGCACCAATTGATGTTGCTCTCTCTCCTCTACGTTTCTCTCCCTCTCTTCCTCCCTGCCTCCCCCACTTTATCTCTCTCTCAAAAAAAAAAAAAATAAACAGTAATCACAATTATTGCAGAAAATAAATATTTCTCCATAACTGACAAAAGTTTTCTCCTTTAAAAAAATAAAGTCCTCTGGGGTCTCACGAAGTAAGAGAAGACAGAGTGACTGATTACCTGTGCCTGCGATGGGAAAACTTGGGCATGAGACGTAGGGGACATGGCAGGGAGTGTGCTGAATCCTGCTGGCTTGGGCACAACGGCAGTCAGAAAGCCTCTGTCCAATCTCTGCCACAGTGTGGACTTAGTAGAAACTGTTTGGGACCCCAGCACACCTCAACGAACAAAAAATCACAAATATGGACTAAATATCCTTTCTCCTCCCTCTAAGACTATACTTGGCTAAGAAAGCACAGTCCAGACCTCCCAAGTCCGGCCAACAATATTCCTTAAGGAGAATCAAAGTGGAGCAACATTGGGCCAATTCAACGGAGAAGCTCTGTAATTCCCATTTTTTGAGACCATGCAAATGGCATAATTTGTATAAATACTCCCGTGTATATGGAAAATGTATAACTAGATGTTATTTGTAATAGGACAAAATTCCTAAGTCACCTCCTTAGAACTACATTGTTATTGTCCAGAAATCTGGATGTTAAAACGTGGTATACCAGTAAAAGTGTAAATGCAGAGTGTGATCTATGGGCTTGGCAGGGAAAAAAAAAACAAACAAAAAAAACTCCATGTTGCTGGATAGAGACACAGCCATTCTGTAATAAATCTATCCAGAAGCTTCTGAGGCTAATGGGATGCATGCAAGATGGAATGGATCAGTTTAAAAGCTCTCTGTTTTAGTGACCTCGCTATTTCTTTAAGGTATTTTTTTTCCTGAAGTGACAGCTGATTGGGTGATAAATAATTGTATCCTCAGAAATGTCATCGTTTCTAATACAAAGTGTTCTTTCTTTACATGTTTGAATTTTTTTAAAAAATGCGTTTCTTCTGATTCAAAGAACATTCCTGCCTTTACCAACTGCCTACCCTCTGTCAACATCTCATCTGAAGGATGCTTTGTGAATCTTGCTTTAATTGTATTAAAATGCATGGTGTTAGATACTTGAAAGAGCCCAAGATGAGTAATCACACAGGCAAGCATAGGTGAGAATTCTGTCCCTGCCACTTAGCGGCTATGAGACTTTGGGTCAATCAAGTCACCTCTCTGAGCCTCGGTGTCTATCTGTCAAGTGAGCACACTAACTTTCTAATGGAGGGTTTTTTGAAGATGAAAGAAAAGCCTATAAAACTTTTGCCATAATGATAGTGTATATGTATCATGGGCTGAATACTTGTGTGTTCCCCAAATTGGTATGTTGAAGCTCTAACTCCTAAAGTGATTACACTTGGGAGTGGGAACTTTGGGAGGTATTTAGACTTATATTAGGCCATGAGAATGGGACACTCATAATGAAATTAGTACCCGTATAAGAAGTGGGAGACAGATCGCACTCTCTCTTCACATGTGAATATAAAGAAGAGGTATGGAGCACACAGCAAGATGGTGGCCATCTGCAAGGCAGGAAGAGGCCCTCCCAAAGAACCACATCTGCTGGCACTTTGATCTTGAACTTCTCAGGCTCCCAAACTGTGAGATATGTGAGCGTAAATGTCTGTTGTTTAAGCTGCCCAGTGTATGGTCTTTTGTTACAGCAGCCCAAGCTAAGACAATAGATTAATATCAGTAATTATAGCGCTCTAAAACATCAAAAAGAAAAGATAACTAACAGATTACGTGTCTCTATTTCCTAACTTTACAAAGGAGGACATGGAGAACCACGGTCTGTTATTTTGTTTTTATCCTGGAACCTAGCTCGGTGCTTTATAAATAGTCACTTAAATATCTGTGGACTGGAAAATGAGTACATGCATGAATCAAAAGATAAGAGAACAAATTGGTGATAATAATCTCAAATTGATTGTTTGTTTTTGCTTTGGGGTTGCATGACTTGGCCATCTCTGGAGACGGATCTGTTTCCAAAGGTGGAACTCTGACATACTGCTTTTTCCTTTGTTTCTTTTTATTTTTTTAGCCTCCATTCCCTACCCTTCCCAAGTGCCAAACATGCTAGATTTTCAAATAACTGTGCCTCATTTAATCTTTTAAAAAATCCCTCAAAGTGTTCTCAACAGTACTGATTTCTCAGATGAATCAAATGAGGTTTATGATAGCTAACTTGTTTCTTCTATAATGTGAATGTATAAGCAGAGGTTCAGGATGAGGCACAGGTCTGCTTGATCTAAAAAGGTGTGCTTTCAAATAGCACCCTGTAGTTTTCTTACTTTATCAGAGATTATATTTGCTGCTTCCTACTCATTGTACTTCCCATATTCTCATAGCTCATTCCTTCAGAGTTGGTAAATTGTAGTTTAGCCATTTAAGTACAGTCATTCTTTGGTACTCAGAACTCAACAAACACTGTACTCATCAAATTTTGATGAGAAAAAAATATTTCAGCCCTCGACACTTGCTTGCCACCCAGCACCCCTCTCTTGGGATGAAACAGAGGGTGAGGGGTCAGTCTCACGGTAGCTGAGGAATAGTTTGGTACTCGTCTGCTTCAGCACTCATTATGAGTTCCAGAACAAATGAATGAGTACCAAGGCGCTACTGTAACACCTTCCTATAATCTTCTCCCAAGGTTTAGGACTGACTCTTAATAGACTAGGATGATTCTTAAGAGGTGCACAGTGAGAACAGAGCAGGCTGTGAAAATACTGTTCATGGCCTCAAACAACAAAACCATCTCTGGTTTCAGTTTATCCTAGCACCTTCACACACAGGTACAGGGCCATATTAAAAGGGCATTCACAGTCCATCAGGTAAGTAGGCAGTATATGTCCTTTCTTCTAGTACTAGGGTTTACTTCCAGCTGGGTCATTCTCAGCCTTCTTCATCAACTGCTCATTGTCAGATAGTTTCCTTATCCTCAAAATTTTCCTAGGAGGACTTGATGCGATTTGCACCTGAATCTAAATGAGGGTGCTGGGAAATCAAATCCAAAGATGGCTTTACTTGAGGTTTAATCTCTGACTGTCACAGGGAACTATTAAGGCATTATAGATTGCATTGGCAATGTTCCCCTGAGTGAAGGGTCTTTTCTGATGTCCCCAAACTATTTCCTCTGTTTAAACAGAATGCCAGCTCTCATGCTTGAAACTGATGAAAATAACTCTGTTTGCTCAGTTTTGAAGGATTGCTACAAATGCTGTTTTACTACCTGCTTGAAAAATATTCATGTCCCTGCTACCTTGAACATACACATCAAGCTTGAACTAGTTCTTATCTTTCGAAGGAGTGGAAGGATTCAATTATATCCAAGATGGGAAGCAATGCTTCAAAGAACTCATCCCTTAGACTGTAAAGCATATTTTTCAAGCAGAGATATTCACTTCCAATATTGCTTATACCAATTGCTCTGAACACATCCTTTTCCATTTCTCTTTCTGCTGTCTCAAGTCTGCCTACTCCATGCACAACTGAGGAACAGATGGGGGCTCCGGAGACATGTGCTGAGTAACAGATTCACCAGTGCCTTCACCGATGATTCAGGACATTTCTAAAGTAGAATACTACTTACACAGGGTATTGACAAACACACACAAATAATGCCAGTGCAAATGTAACCTCTGGTGTATGCTGAGTTCATATTATATATATCAGTTTGGCTATTGTGAGACATATACACATTTTTTTAATGCACCCTATAATGAAGTGGCAGAAGGAGTGCTATCTGAAATGAAACTGAAAGTTGTAAGATCAGTTATGGATAGGTGTCCTTATAACACACATGGTGATCTGAGGTAGCTAGCAGATGTTTGGGTTCTACATTCCCAGGTAACTTGGTTCAGCTGGGTGCTGTTTTCTCTATTCACCTATTTTCTCTTGCAGATAAAATCACATATACACAAATGCAAAACTTGCACTATACTAAATTTTTTCCCTAATATATCAGTGTCCTTGAAAAAATTGACATTCTCAAAACACGCATTAGAGCTGAACTGACTAGTCCAGAAATTGTGCAGGTACCTATCCTGATCAATTGGAGTAAAGATTCTTAATATCTTTAATATCTTCTTAAAAACATGTTTTGTAAAGATACCTAATGTCAGCATGGATGGAACTGGAGAGCATTATGCTAAGTGAAGTAAGCCAGGCAGTGAGGGACAAATACCATATGATCTCACCTTTAACCGGATCATAACCAACAAAAGCAGAAAGGAAGCAAAACATAACCAGAGACATTGAAATTAAGACCAGTCTAACAATAGCCAGGGGAGAGTGGGGAGGGGACAATGGGGAGAAGGGTTTTTAGGAATTACTGTAGAGAACACATGGACAGAACTAAGGGGGAGGAGGGAGGCTGGGAGGGGAGGGGGGGCAGGAGGGGAAGGGAAGAGGGGAGGGGAGAGGATGCAGATAACTGTAATTGAACAAAAAAAAAGATACCTAGTGTTTGTAACATTGAAATGAAATAGACACTATTTATAATTCTGAAGAAAAGATAAATTGATACTTTTCTTAGAAGGCGATTTTGTGAGATTTATAAAGAGTCCTTTTTAGGAATATACATATATATATAATATTCACTGGAATATTATTTTAACAGCAAAATGTAAATGGTCTATGTAAGGAATGGCTAAATCCTACCTCCCCCCAAAAAATCATAGAAAAATGTTCAAGCTAGTGATATATATATATATATATATATATATATATATATATATTCATATTCAGATACATATAGATATATGTATTCAAATATAAATCAATATATATGAATAGATCCAAGCTAGATATATAATAGATATATATATGAAAGCTTGGATCTATTTTGGCAAGATGTCTAGAAATGAATACCATGGAAATGACTAGGCAAATTAAAAAAGAAGTACGTATAGGGATGTCTGTTACTGTTGCTTACAAAGAAGAAAATCTTGATAAAGTACATGTTACAATAACTAGATTACTTGAATTAATTGTGGATGAACATGAAGTCACTACAAACGACAGTGACATTGGTAAAGGCTGCCTCGTGACCATTATACAAACACATGAAAGAACGGAGGCAACCTCACTGTTGCTCGTTTGTGTTGCTTCCAGTTCTTTCCCTGCTTTGCTATCACATTGCTCTTTAAGTCAAGAGAACAAGCTTTTTTTGAGTGACAAATCTTGAGCTTTTGATATCCCCCTAAATCACAATTATATTGAATATTAGTTATAATATACTCTTCATTCAATTTTCCACATAGTATTAGAGAGTCTAATTCTATCAATTTTGACCAGATAATATGGTACTTAATAAAATCAAGAATCTTTAGACCAGATCTAAAATCTTGATCTTAGCGCTTTGCTCTCAGTTCTAGGCACTGGAGATACATCAGAAAACAAAATAAGGTTCCTGTCGGCAGGGAGCTCACATCCTACTTTAGTAAGATAGAAAATACAATGAGTGATGTTAGATGTTACAAGAAAATACAGGAGAAAAGGGAGTTTGAAGAATCTTGTGGGAGAGTGTGACTGGCTAGTTTAGCAAAAAGGGAGTGCTTGGGGTTAAGAACAAACAGCAAAGCCTGAGGAGTGTGTTAGGAGTGTATCAGGAGTGTGCTAGGAGTGTGCTAGGAGTGTGCTAGGAGTGTGCTAGAAATGTCCAAGAACCAGCCAGGCTGGCTGCATGGCTGGAGCAGCGTGAGCGAGGGGAGCGAGAGCGGGAGATGAGCTCACAGAGACCAGATCTCCTCCGCCTTGCTGACTAAGTTAGGAGCTTTAGTTTCCACTCTGATAGAGTGCGAAAAGCATTAGCAGTTTGCACAAGGAAGTAACCTAGCATGTCTTAGGCTTATTAAGGCGACTCAGGTCTCTGAGTTAAGAACAGAATATAGAGGTACATGGGTAAAAATAAGGGGGCCGTTAGGAGGCTACTGCAACAGGCCAGGGTGGTGTGCTGGCAGTGGGGTTTTGGATTCTGACCTTATTTTGAAGGTAGCATCAAAAGGATTTGTAGATAGCCTAGAAATACGCTGTGAGTGGCAAAAAAAAAAAAAAAAAAAAAAAGAAAAGAAAAAAGTTTCAAGTGACTATGTCTTTTAGACTGTACAACTGGAATGATACATTTTTTGTATACCGAGGTGGGGCAGATTTCTGGAGAGAGTTGATGGGACAGAAAGGGTGTGGGGAGAGATGAAAAATTTGGGTATCATGTTAAGTATAAGATGTCTATTGGACATCAAAGGAAAGCATGAATGAGCCTGAAGTTTATGAAGAATTCTGGGATAGAAATAATTAGTTGAAAACTATTAATACATAGAAAATATTTGAAGCCAAGCAATTGGTAGTTATGTAGCAAAAGAAGACAAGGGGAGTGAGAACCGAGAGCTGGCAAAATTCCACATCTGGCCCCAGGAAGATGGACTAAAACTAATAAATGTGATTGAAAATGCATGGCCAGTGTGATGTCCCAAAAGGGAAATGGAGACTGGGTTCTGCAAAGGAGCATATCCCAGGTGTGTCAAATACTGCTGATAAATTGTGTAAGTGAAAGCCTGCGAAAAAAATCATAAAGGTCACTGGAGACTTTGAGAAGCAAAGTTATGTTGAACTGGTAGAAGAGGAGGTAGAAACAGATGCATAAGACAACATTTCAGAGAACTTTTGCATAAAACAAGCAAACAAACAAAGAGAGGTAAGAGGCGATACCTGAAGGTAATGTGGGTTTATGAAGTTCATTTTTCTTAAGCTAGGAGAAAATGACAGCGTGTCTGTATGTTGGTTGGGGCTGATCTAGTGGAGCGGGAAAAGAATAGATGATGTAGGGAAGAGAGAGGACAAAGCCTGAAGCAATGCCCTTAGGTCCCCAAGACCTAAGGTACAGACACTGGCCTGACAAACAGAGAATATATGGATGTCTCTTCTGAAGGCTTCCATTTTCGTAGCAAAATGCAAAGCACCATCAGCTGAGAGTGAGATGGGTAGGAGATCTCGGATAAGTAAGGAGAAAGGAAATATTGTGAAGGAGTTTTCCAGGCACCTGGGAGATCAAATGGAAGTAGGGAGCAGGGTCAGATCACCAAGAACCATGAAGGTCCTCTGGAGGCTAGCAGGTATGTCACCAGTTAAGACAGACTGGTGAACAAGGCCCTGTGTTTTTCTCCATTCAGGTCTGGATTCGGCAATTCAAGTGCAGAGTGGGTAAAAATTAGGTTTAACAAGGGCTGGGTTTTGCCAGTTCAGTTCCTTTGTCATGCTATACTGGAAGCCTCCCCCACCCATAAACTTTTTATTTCTGCAAAGCATTGTGTTCCTTTTTGGGTTAAGTGGCTGTGAGAGTCGTCTTCAGTCACTTGCCCCAGAATGAGTCCTAACTTTCATGGAGACTCTAGTTCTGTTTGCCGATATATAAGTCACAGTGAAGCAGAGAATTCTCAACTCATTAAGAAGCTTTATGTGAAGAACTGGGTATGCCATCATACATTTTTTTAGGACTTTATGTGGGCTGCCAAGAAAAGTCAGACAGAGCCAGAGGGAGTTTTCTCGGGGAGTCACCACTTCCACCTCAAGTCAGACTTGAACTGCAAGTTTTTCCTCTATTATTAACTTCCTTCCCCAGCCGCCAGCTTCAATGCTCCCAATTCTGCTCGGAAAAAGACTCCCTGTGCGTTCTGTGCACTCTGTACCCCGAGGCTCTCGCAATAGCCCACGGAGTACTAGATCCTTATCCCTGAAGGGTTACCTCATTTCCTGACTTATTTTTCCAAGTGAATGTAAAAGTATTAAAACTGAGAACTTGAGATTTTTCTATTTCTACCCATATAAGATAGGATGGTAGGTGGTAACCCCGCAGACTCGGCGTATAGAACCACAGGTCCTTAACTCCTGGAAATATTTGTGCATCAGAGACAATGTACCTCTAACTCCAACTTTTCTTCAAAATGGATTCATGCCATGCATGCACACCGTGTTTCTCAAAACACAAATAACCTCATATATCACGAGAGAGGATTAGATCAATAAATGCCTGTATCATATCCAAAGAACTGACAACGGGGAAAGCAAGTGGGAAAAATATACACTTGGTCTAACGACTTGCCAGCAATTATCTTTCCCTCCAATAAAAGGGCCTCTAATATGTTTTCTTTTCTTTTTATTTCTCATGGAAATGAATTTATACAGAGAAAATCAGAAGCAATTTTCTCTGTCGTTCTTTCCTCCTTCCGTGGTTCTACTAGACTTTGGGGGCGTTGGGGAGTGGGTAGGAGGAGATTCTAAGTCTTTGTAGCACTAAAAAAATATTCTAAGAGGACAAAAGTGTGTTTTGTATCATTTTCTGTGATAACATTTTCTCCTGGTATCCAAACCACAGGAGAGTCTGTTGCTGACCTCAGGGCACTATATGCGTATTTCACTGAATAACACCGCCTGCAGGTTAGCTTGTCCATTTTGTAGAATGTCACAGTCTTATATTCTCAAAGCAATTCCACAGCAAAACACTAAGCTGTCCTTTTTTGAAAAATAGCTTAACAGAAAATTAACCTGCACGCACGTTCACTCATGCATGCATACCCCCCATACACTGATTTGCAATTTTCAATATAAGGAAGAATACGTACTCTGAAAAGTACACAACCCTTTAGGAGCCTTTTCCAGGAAAATAGTTTCAGAATTCTTTCACATACTAAAAAAGTCAAATTCTTTAAAAATAATTTTAGTTTAATATCTAGGCTGTGTAATTTTGTTAAATCCTAGTATTACATGCATTTTGTCTTATTTTCCTCTGAAAATCTGTTATTTTTTAACTTCCTTATTCTGTTAATCATGACTTTTCTTTTTCAAATCAAGCTTTATTATTTATTCAAAACTTGAATAAACCAAATGATTTGTGTCTGCTGATATATATCAAAGTCATTTCCATCTGATCCAAACCAGTGATGACTCTTAATAACATGAAAGAATTGGCAACTCATCTCTCACACTCTAGATATCTGCATTTTTGGCAACTTCTACTGGTGTTTTAGAGTAAACAAAACTATTTTTCATCATAAATGTTGGGAAACCCTAATATAATGTGCCATACAAAAATAAGTTCACAGTGTATTTAATCTAGGAAAAAAATTTATCCGGATTCTAATTGATCACATGTTAGGACAGGACTTCAAGAGACCTGCGCTCTAAGTCACGGGTCACACAGTCCCACTGGTGGATGTGAGGCCGCTGCTCAGAGGGTGAGAGATAAAACCCAGGTCTGCTGATCTCTGGTTGCTAATACATGCACGCCACTTTATCGTGTTTCCAAGGACTGTATTTGAACCGACTTGCTGTTGGGAGGTCTCAGTGAAGTCATAGAATGAGCAATAACACAGTGCTCTGTTACGAACTATTCCTCCACTAATATGAAGCCTTATATTCCCGTCGGAGACACTTTTCCTATGAGTTAGACTGGGGTATGTACTCAACTTCATTTAGAAAGAAAATGCATATATTAATTTGAGGACAGTTATCATAATATAGCCTCTGGCTAGTAACAAGATAGGGCAGGGACCCATAGGGATAGGTCCAAAAATAGCTATGTTTCATTATAATTATAGAGAATGATATTTCCAGCTCAAACAAGTGTGTCCCCTATCATGCATAATGCTAATCCTGAATGCCAGGTAAAATATTAAAATGGAAATCAAAACAGAAGAGTCGTTCTTAACAACAAAGAGCCCCACTCATTTATTCAGCCACTCAACACTGTTTATGGAATATCAACGCTATAGAAGAATCTTGTTTGTACTGGGTACATTAATATGGTTAGAAAATATATTCAGATGTCAATGTGCGCTTATTTCTCCTATATTTTTATCTCTCTTAGCTTACAAAGATAGCCAGAACTTTGTGGTTCCTGCTTAAATGGGGTAGAGTGGGGCATCATCGTAAACCAAAGGCTTAAGTTTCCCCCCAGATCATGTCCTTTCTTGTCTTTGTTTTAAACCTAAATTTGGCCCCGGTTGGTGTAGCTCAGTGGGTTGAGTGCGGGCCTCGAACCAAAAGGTTGCAGGTTCGATGCCCAATCAGGGCACATGCCTGGGTTGCGAGCCATGTCCCTGGTCGGGGTGCTTATAAGAGGCAATCACACACTGATGTTTCTCTCCCTCTCTTTCTCCTTCCCTTCCCCTCACTGTAATAAGTAAATAAATAAATAAATAAATAAATAAATAAATAAATAAAATCTTAAAAAAAAAAACAACCCTAAATTGGAGTAGATTATATTAGACTTTCCAAGAGGATTGAGGAAGAAAAGGAAGTTCTTGGATGGTGTGATAGGCAAATCTAGAGATAGGATTTCAGATTTATTAACGCCAGAAAGAGTCCCTTTTCTGTGCTAGGAAGGTGGCAGAATATGGGAAGTGAATGCCTGCATAAAACATCTAGGTAGGCTGGATTCCAGAGCCCAAGCTTCCAAACTTCAGAAAATATCCCAATTCTCAAACTTAGCATGAAATCAAAGGAGCTGCCAGCCTGTAAGAGTACAGGCAAGCTAAGACAATGACAAATAAGGATTTGAGAGAAATAAAGGCACTTGATAATTGTAGTATTTCTGAGTTTGTGTAGCTTCACAGACAAAGAAGATGCAGAAATAGTACCTGCCCTCAAACTATTCACAATCTAGCGACAACAACTGATATATATAGAGAGAAAATTTCCACAGAGTATGTATGGTAAAGGCTACACATCAGGCCTTTGCAAGTTGCTTTGGGTTTATCAACTCAGCGTAATGCTTATTTCTACTATAAATGTACCTCAAAAATGTCTTAGCAGAATGACTTACATATGATAGACAAATAATAAATACTTATTTTCTTCCATTACATTAAATTAAGGCAAGTTTCAGCATTTTATAAACAAGTGACTCTGTTATAATAAAACATTAAAAGACACATATTTTAAGCTATTCTTATCCCATGTAGAAAAATTTTTATCCCCCACATATCTACGTTTCCTTTTTAACCAACTACTAGTATTTTTCAACTATCCACAGCTATCTAAAGATCCATATTTGGGGGAACTTTAGTTTATTTCTTCAGGTATTAATTGAAAGAGACAAAAAATATGGTTCAGATACATTTCTCCCCTCCTACTAATCAATTGAGTTATAACTCAAATGGAAGAGAAAAAAGTGTTAAACTCTACCCAGGATAAGTCATATTTTCCAATTCCAAAAATTCTATACTACATGGCTGAATATAAGGTTGTATAATGAGAATTAAATTTGGATTTAATAGCAACATGGTAATTGTTTCCATCCTTGTAACATATTGTCAGACAACCGTAGTAGCATAAGTGTAGTGGGTCATTAGGTATATTTGAATGTTGTAAAAGCTACAGTGGAATTATCTTCTGTTGTCTAATATTGTGTTTGCTGGAAGTTTTCATATTATACTACAATGGGAAATGATTAAAGATTAACATTACAAATGATTAATAAAACAACTATTAGACTAAGAATTCATGGAAGGTTTAAGTCAGCCTAAATTGCAATAATCATTTAAAGATTTTGAGTTTTAACAACTACCCAACATGATCGATAATAGTTTAACTATATTGTTTCTGGCAAAGGTCTTTAAATAGCATGCATGCATAGGATAATTTTATGCAGTGGAAAAGCTCTTTGTATGATTGTTTCCACTTTTAGTAATTAAGTGGGGAAAAGAGCCAGGGACATTTAGTCAGGGGAGGGGAGCATCATTAACTAAGATAAAAATATGATCACTAAATATATTTTCATGCAAGCTTAATTTTAATAAAAATGTCAATTCTAATGTTGAAAGGGCAAAAAAAAAAAAAAAAAAAAAACAAAGCACAACAGGAAGAGCGCTGCTGCTAGTGGTACCTAAGGCACCCTCCGCTCTGAATAACAGCACTTCCAATTACCATTTAGAGCATTATCTGTCTGAGCCGAAGCGGCCTGTGTGGGCACCACGAGTTTTCTATGATGCTATTAACTTGAACACATAGTGTTTTTCAGACTGGCTACCTGTGCTTTGCTAAAAATGTCCATTTGCCTTACTGACCATTACTATGAGATTACCTGTGAACGTCTCAATACGGCCTTTTCAGTATGCCTGAGTATATCACTGTTCTGGCCTGCACCATACCTCTCCTACGGCTAACCAGCCCTGACCTTCACTCGAAGGCAGCGGTTTTCCACTGGTGTGCCAAAGAATTTTTAAAACATGCAATACCTGACTAGTCAGGGCCACTGACCTTTTTTCCCTTAGATGGTCAAATAAAAATAACAATAGCCAACACAACAATAGCTGTGTGGTGTGAATGAACTAAAATCATATCTATTTTTTTGTCAGGTTGGCAAAAAGTAGAATATATATTTTTTGGCATGCTTCGGAATTTTAGTAATTAGTTTGCATGTGCCTTGAGGTAAAAGGTTTGACCATCACTGCTCTGAGGCCATCTGCATGTCTCACATAAAGCCAAACGATCCCTCACTTTATAGTGCTCACTGTGTCCCTGGCCAGATTCCCACAGAAGATTGGAAGAGAAAAGTAAAGTCTGCTTTTGCCATGAGTCAAAGCTCAGTGCAAGGGAATGCTAACTGCTAACATCATCAGTAAAGGGAGAGGTTGAGTTAAAAAAAATAAGCTAGAGACTGGAATTGAGAGAGAGAGAGAGAGAGAGAGAAAGAGAGAGAGAACGAAGGAGAAAGGAGGGTAGAGAAGCCCACAGGAGAGAAGAGAAAAATGAGAAAGGTGAAAACGGTTGGTGCCAAGAGCGACTTTCTCAGATGGCTCCAAATACCTAAAAGTTTAACAAAACATTGATGTTCTTGGCTTTTCTCTCTTAGAAGCCCTGAATTCCCACTTCCTCCAAGGCTCTCTTGGTATGCAGCCATGTCCATGCATGTGGTCCCCTGCCCGGTGGCCTGCTCAGCGCTGGTCCTCCTTTCTCTGGACACTGCTCCTCTCCTTTCCTCCGCAGGCCTCCTGCCTTCAAAAAGGAAGTACCACCTGTCTATAGGCCACGTTGCTTGGATCCAATCACCCAAACCCCTGCTTCAAAGTGTAGTTACATATCTTCACTGGCAGTGGGCCAGACTTGATTTAATTATTTCACATGTCATCACATTTGAGTTGTCGATGCTGCCCCGGAATGCACAGTGAAAGTTTGGGTTTCAGAGAAGACTGTTGAAGTAGTAAAAGCAAGAAAGCGTGCTCTATGAATTCTATTCTTGAACTGTTTTCACAGAGACTGTGCTGTGTAACATTCTCAAATGCCACCAACCCAAAGTATTCCAACGGAAGTCATTCCCAGCAGTCGGTACAAAGCACTCACGAAAGCCCGGAGAGTTCTAAGGGAAGGGCAGAAGGGTAGCGGTCTGGAATATTAGCTGATTTGTTTCCCTCTCACCTTCTGATCTGTTCAGAGTTGGAATAGTGAGAGTGGAACGTTTATTACCTCAAGGTAGGAATGCTCCGACTACAAGCAAAGAAAAACTTTGGAGTTTCAATAGGCTAGAAACTCAAGGGACTTACGACAGAGGAGAAGAAACAAAATCGATCATGAGTCCAGGCCCCTTCTCACGCCGACTACTGGATAATGATTATTTGTTGGGTTGGGAAGAACAGAGACCTGAAGGTAAAGTGAGATTATCTTAGATTCTTGCTATCTGTCCTAAGTACACTGTTCAAGGCTGGATAGTGGCCAGACTAGAGGAGGCTGTTAGGATATTAAAAAGGATAATGTAGCCATTGCCTTTACAGTCAAGAGAACCAGCAAGAAATGAAGGGGTGACCTTGAATGGTTGAATGCAGACATGACGATACCCAGAGGAGGATCCCAGCTCCCTGCCCCCTGGCCTTGGCAGTTTGAACCTTCCGTTACGGCCCCATCCCCCACCCCAGGATTAACAGATTAAGTTTCCATCTTCAATAAATAAAGAGCATCCAAAACAAATAATTAGGATCAGGCTACATTTTGGTAAATCTGTGTTTGTGGACTAAT
The DNA here is from genome assembly GCA_004026765.1 of Micronycteris hirsuta. NCBI lineage: Eukaryota > Metazoa > Chordata > Mammalia > Chiroptera > Phyllostomidae > Micronycteris > Micronycteris hirsuta. Next base: position 18,052 of record PVJI01002685.1, on the reverse strand, counting down.
CTTTGGATGTAGTATATGTATACTGGTTAAACTTAATACTTTATGGCATTTGTAGGCCAGGTAGAAGAGTACCTGTGAGATGGGAACTATTATCATGTTATTATTATAAGTGGGAAAATTAAGAGTTTTATAGCAACAATATTTATGAGTTCGTGGGGAAAATGGTTAAGTGTCTTCATGAATATGAAAAGAAGAAAAGATCCATTTGGAATATTCTGAGTGCTCAGTGCAAATGCTTAGTCCTAATACTTTGAGGTATAACTGAGTATATATAGCTTCAACTTGCTTAAAGAAAATATTTCATATGAAAACTTATGTCCAAAAAATAATAAAATGTGTCTTTGTTTTGCAGAAAAATTTATAGCATAAATGTACTGCATAGTGTGATAGTATAGTGAATTTAAATTATCTAATATTTTTATTTTTTTAATTTATTTTTTCATAATTTTTTAAAAAGATTTTATTTATTTTTTATTTTTTAGAGAGAGGAGAAAGGAGGGAAAAAGAGCAATGTATGGTTGCCTCTCACATGGCCCTCATTGGGGACCTGGCCCGCAACCCAGGCATTTGCCCCGACTGGGAATCGAACCAGGACCCTCTGGTTCCCAACCCGCGCTCAATCCACTGAGCTACACCAGCTGGGCTAAATTATCTAATATTTTTAAAAGAATTCATCTACACATAACTTTTTAGGGTCAAATTTATTGTACAAAGGAAGCTTTACTATTCAAGCTAAGAGTAATGATTATTAAAAAAATGTGATGAGTGATACGGTATTAAAATATTTATAATAATTCAAGTACCATTTGGTGAAATGGAAAGCTATAGAAAATGTCTTAAGTTCTTATAGAAAATCACTTGTAATATCTTAAATTGCCAAGAAGTATATCATTTTGGCTACCACAGACAAAATTTAAGCTTCTTATTAAATTACTAGGATGTACTGTGACATCTTCCTAGAAAGATAAATAGCATCTCAATTACAAAGACTCTAAGTGTTGGTTCATTAATAACTAAACAATAATAATGATAAAAATGATATTTAACAGGCCTTTGTAACCAACAGGAGCCTAGTAATTTACAATTAATCAACTAGGCAATTGGCACAAATTATCTCTTCTAATACATATAACACATCTTCTACTTGATGGGGAGCACTGTATCCAAAGGTCACTTCCACTTTCTACTGTTTGCCAAAAAAAAGCATATAGGCTATACCCATGTTTTCCTATGATGACTATAGCAGAAAATAGAGGGGGACTCCCAAAGGTTATGTTTTGGAGGCTCTGGAAATGATTTACTATCAGGCCATTGCATTGTATTTCACAAGTTGATAAGATATATATTTATATGCTATAGAGGAATGTTAACTGAAATGCGATAAGGCAATGAGTTCATGCAAACTCAGAAATCAAAAACTTCTCTTCCAACTCAGAACATATTGTAAGAAGAAGCTGTTATGACTCCATACGTATTTAACCACCAGATAAAATGAGTCGACCTCCCCCTCTCTGATCAGTGGGTTTGCCCACCGTTTCTTTTCCCAGGAAGCTTGGATTGAAAGCCTGGGTGGGTCACCACCCAGTGGAGAACGCTCACTGGCTCTCACTATCAGTTGCCGTCCATTCGCATTAGTGTGCAAAATGTGGATGGTCTCTTTTCCCACCAGGCAGTACCGCTATAGGCCAAAATTAAATTACAAACTTACAAATACTTGCGAAATGAAGGTGTTTCATCAGTCAGAATTATCACTGCGTTGTAACTGTAGATCCACATTCTATCTGACAATATTTACTCACCCAGGCTACATAATTGGCCTAGCTTGGGGCTAATTAAGAAGTCTTCAGGGTTAGCACGTTGTCATTTTCTCTTTGTTAGAGGACAGACTCATCAGCCTTTTCTTTAGGGTTTTTTTTTTTTTTTTTTTTTTTTTGCCTTTATCACTATGATCTGAGGTGGAGGAGGAATACTGGAGATGTAGCAGTGATAGACAATGTAGTGACAGAAAGCGCACAAAAATATCAATTAATTTCAGTGTTTGCTAACTAGGTGTGAATAACTCTATGCAGATCATTCTCCCAGTGAATATTTTGTAGGATAGAAAGTCATGGTATTTTCCTTTCTCTTAACTACTGAGGGAAATGTTGGCTTCAACAACGCTGAAATCAATTTCTTTTTATACAATGGAATCATCAAAACTCATCTATCTTTAAAAGTCAAGAGGTATTATGAGCAATCAGAAAGCTTAACAAATCCGTTTAAGTGCTGTGTAAATACACATTGTGTAATAAACATGACAGACACACACAAACATTTGCTAATAATTGTGTGCTGAGCATATTTGATGTATTTTCTCACTTATACCAACAACCTCTGAAAGAAATGCCTCTAATCTTGCCAGTTTACAAAGGCAGAAGCTGAGTTTGCATAACTTGCCAAAGGTCATACAGGTAGTGAGTGACTGAAGAGGATTCAGACCCAGTGAGCACAAAGCCGGAACTAAGGCTTACGACTTGGTCACACTGCCTCACTGTTCTTGGTATTTTCCAGAATGAGAGTCACTTCTGTGACACAGATTCTGCAGAGTAATGAATATCTCCATCTTTGGGAGAAAAATGACAAGGAATGTAAGAGCAGCACTAACTATGAAGTCCAGAATTTAACAAAAACCATTTTATTTATTAAGGCACATAGGTTCGACATCATAAAATCAGATGCTATTCTTGGCATATGAAATAACCAATTGATCACCAGAAACAATTTTTAATTTAAGAAGAAAGGAGAAGAAAAATAACAACAAAAAACAACCACAACAATAAGGAAGAGGCCATCCTATACTGGTTATATTCTCTTTCTCTCTCTCTCCTCCTTCTTTCCCTCTCCCCTCCATCTCTTCCTATCTCCTTTCTTCCCTCCCTCCCTCCTTTCCATGATCTAATTCTAAATAAGATTATAACCATTCATAGATACTATTCCATATTTTTGCCATATTTAGAGCATCTCAATATATAAACTCTATAATGCTGAATTATCTCTTATTTCAAGGAAAAGAAATCTTTTTCACATTGTGGATCAGAAAGAGAAAGATGAAGGTAACAAAACATTAATATACTAGACTACAAAAAAGAAAAGTATGATCAACAGTTGCATTTAGAGTTTAAAAAAAGTGCAATAGTAGAGGCAGAAGAAAGGGAGGCGAGGAGAAAAAAATGGTAATAGACCACCCTTAGAACTCTGTGTTAATGAAGACCCTCATCATAAAAACTTTGTTTAGAAACACAAATATAAATTACAAAAACATCTTAAGAAGCATAAAACCTAAAAAAAGAGGAAAAAAATGAAGTTAAGCTCTCAAAATGTTGCCTATCCCAACCATCTTTACAAATGATTCACTTAAAATTTTCAAGAAATAGATAAATTTTATACTAAACGTACTAGAGTAAAAAGGATAGGAAGCTTCTCAATTTATTTAATGATGATGAGAATAAGCTTGAAATTAAAATATAACATGGGCCCTGCTGGTGTAGCTCAGTGGATTGAGCGCGGGCTGGGAACCAAAGGGTCACCAGTTTGATTCCCCGTCAGGGCACATGCCTGGGTTGCGGGCCGGGTCCCCAGTGAGGGCCATGTAAGAGGCAACCATACATTGCTCTTTCTCCCTCTCTTCTCCTCTCTCTGAAAATAAATAAATAAAATCTTTAAAAAAATAAAATATAACATGGGTAATAATAAAAACTATTAAAAATGAAAATAATATATGTATAAAAATTGATGAAAAAAGTACCATCAAAAATATAAGGATGATTTAATGTTAAGAAAAGGCATACAGCTATTTTAGAAGAAATAAAAATGCATTATTTTACATGATTTCTATTGAAGAAGAGACCAAAAAACTCTAGCATGATTTAAAAATCTTTTAAAATGAATAACCAAACAAAATCTTCAGTGATGGAATATAAGTAGCATTCCCATTCAAAGCACGCAAATGAAAACCAGCACAGATAGGCAGTTTCCTCTCGTTCTCTGCAACACTTAAAACATTAACCAGACCTGAGATGATCAATTAGTAAAAGGATGCAGCACACACCCCTGCACTTTACCGACGGTGACCCCCTTTCCCAGTGATGGTGCTGATTGTCACCTCATCACCAAATTGCAGGTAGTGGGACCCCAACATTACTTAGAAGATGAAAGTTTGACACATGGAAGATAATTTAGAGAAATGAATGAGTAACGTGAAAGTGAGGGTAAAATGAAAGAAGAGGACTAACTGTTAATAAGATATGTATATTTACTTATTTCTCATAATCATAAAAGTAATAAAAATTTGTTAAAGTCATTTAAAGAAAATGACAGGGAAGCCCTAGACAGGGAGTCAAATTCATTTTCGCCAGGGGCCACATCAGCCTTGCGGTTGCCTTCGAAGGGCCGAATGTGAGTTTAGGACTGTGTACATGTAACTACTCCTTAACTAGGGGCAAGGAGCTCGGTGCTGCCGTCGGGTAGAAACAAGGTGCCGTGCCAGATAAAACAAGGTGGAGGGCCAGATTCGGCCCGTAGGCCTTGTGTTTGCCACCTGTGCCCTAGGAGGTAGTGAAGTTCCTCATCATTAGAGGGATTCAGGCAAGGTCTCTGAGTCTAGCTGTTGGAATGATCAGCATCAGGTTGGGGGTGGGGGCAAAACATAAAGAGAAAATGGGACCCAGTATTAATCGACATGGTTTCCAGCCCCAAGCTGGCAGCTTTGTGGCTTCAGGCAGAGCACTGACCTCCATGGGCCCCAGCTCCCTACCTAGCACTTATTTAGATATTATGCACAATCTCAGTGGCTCTGAGAATATCATTACTTACTGCCTTTGGAGCTCTTTAGAAACCGTAATGGACTATGTCAGTGTTTGTTGATGCTAATGGTACTGTTGCTATTGGACTAGATGGCCCTTCACGATAATTTTCATCAATACGGATTCTCTGAGGCCTACTCCCAGCTGAGCTGTGACAGCCTTTCCCACGTTCATCGCATACAGATTCCACTCAGTGTCCCCGCAAAACAGGAACCAGATGTGTCTAGTCCTCCAGGTAAGTACCAGGATCATTTCCTCATACTTTACCGACTCCTATACGTGATCTGCTGGAAAAAGCGGGGAGAGGCCCCGATCACCCTGGAGGATGGTATGTTTCTCCAGGCTGTTATGGTCAGGAATAAGATATATAAAAGCCAAATAGCACCTTATCAGCTTAAGAATGCCCAGAAAAGCTTTATTTGTGTTGAATTAAAAAAAAAAAAAAGAGAGAGTAATAAAGGATTTGGATAACAATGATTTGGGTAAGTTCTGGTGACTGAAACAGATAAGAAAAATTCTTTTAAAGATGGGATGTCATTATAGACAGAGACTGGCAAAACCCTCACAGAGATTTATAAGGTTTCTTCAAATTTTGTTAAAAAAAAAAAGTGAACTAGGGTAGCATGGGATGAGAATTGCCCAGGTGTGAGCTACTAATTCAGGCCATGTTCTGAAGTAAGAGGGGATTTTAATAGGATAAAACCAAGTGTCATAATGCAGGACTGAAGAAAAGAGTATCGATCCCTAGTGAAGATACGAGAAGCTGACAATGTTTCTTTCTTGATGGCATAGCTTTTAAATGATGGCTCAGAAGACTGCATCCTTAGAGGGAACGTGGATGAAATATAACAGAAGAAGGATAAAGAAATATCTTTTTGTATTATAAAAGAAGGAAATAAAATGTATTGATGTTACAGAGCTCTTCTTTGTTTCCTCATTTTCTCAATAATGTTTATGAGTTCGCGTTAAAACTGACAAGTAAATATCACTATCTTCATCAACATTTTACAGTAATTTAACATATATATCTTATGTCTCCATAGGTTGGGGGCGGGGGCTCAGATTTTCAAAGTCCCTGGATTTTATTCAGTTAATCCTACATGAATCCTATGAACAATCACCCTAAAAAGTCATCCTCCATTGTGTAAATGTACACAGACTTTTGATCCACTCATCTACTGATGGGCATTTAGGCTGCTTCCAGCATTTGGCTACTGTAAATAGCGCTGCTGTGAACATAGGGATGCATAAATTCTTTTGAATTGGTGATTCGGGATTCTTAGGGTATTTCCCAGAAGCAAAATCACTGGGCCAAAAGGCAGTTCCTTTTTTAGTTTTTTGAGGAAATTCCATACTGCTTTCCACAGTGGCTGCACCAACCTGCCTTCCCACCAACAGTGCCATAGGGTAGGGGGAAATTGGGACACTATAATTGAATAACAATAAAAAATCTTAAAAAAAATTCATCCTCCAAGCTCACTGGGAACATCTCATGTGATGAGAAAATAATTTTCTGATAGTGAAGCTTATTTTAGTTTTGAAATATCTATAACATTATAAATTTATTTTCTTAGACTTTCAAAATTTTATTGTGTTTTTCCATTACCATTTATCCCCCATACCCTCTTCCACCTCCCTCCCCCCAGCAATCACCACACTGTTGTCTGTGTCCATGAGTCATTTTTCTTTTTTACTCAATCCCTCCACCTCCAATACCCCCACGGCTGTCATCCTGCTCTCTATTCTTGTAATAAACAAAAATTAAGTTATCCATATCCTGTACTCACTCTTAGTTTATTCCACCAAGAAAGGTATATTTTATGCTTCAATATTCTCTGATATGGAAGTTCTTTTCAGACATCAAAAATAGATTTTGCCTATTTAATCTCCACTTCTCCAGTCTAAACATTTACATTTATTTTAACTGTCCCTGTAATAGCATGGTTTTGATTTCTAGCCACTATCCTAGACAGAATATTCTAAATATATTGTGGAGTAAAACATCCTAAAGTTTGGCACCAGAGTCAAATAATAGACTCGTATTCTGTCTGGAATAGTCACGCCATAATAAGGATGGGCATTTCCTTAATATTGGGAACCGTAAATCCATACCACAGTTCAACATTAGGTCTACTCATTGGCTGCGGACCAAGTGATGTCACTCCAGCTTTCACCAATGTGTTGAACAGGGACAAGTCCAGTTAAGAGTCCCGAAGCAGATGATCATTTCAACTGATATCAATTCATCATTCTTTCCTTTTAGGTTATATTTTTGCATCATGAAATGGCCCACTGTCCTCCTTTTTTCCTCAAGGATAGCATGAAAGTTTCTGGGGGGATTTTCAAAAAAATCTTCTAGACCTTCTAGTCTAATAATATTATTTTAAAAAAATAACAGAAAATTCATTTCAAAGATCTTATTTTTCACAAACCCTCACCTCCCCCAGGTAACTCCTCAGTAAATAAATGCTCACATATCATTTATGTGCTTACATCTTTCCAAAGGTTTTAACCAGACTAAGGTCAAACATATAGGTCATAGATTGAAGTTTGAGGCATTTTTAGGATTCAATCTATCCTGTAATATTTTAACTTTGTAACATAAGTTGAATGTGTCCATATATTACTTATATAAATATAAATACATTTAGAAAGGGGGAAACCTGTAATGATTATCTACCCCACTTCTATGAAGGTGGCTGATAAAAGAGGTATAGAGTGTAAAATGGTTTATTTTTTACACCAAAAGCTACAGCAAATTATTAGTGGTATTAGCTATGAAAGACATGCCAAGTTTCTATCTGTTAAGAAACAAGTACAATCTCTTTACACACTGCAGATAAAAATTTAACATTTTATACATACTTCACAGGGCTTAGACAATTTAAATTGAATTGGTAATCAGAGTGTTGTTATTATTCAAAAGCTTATCAAAGGACTAGAAACCCACTAGAGATAGGGTATCCTGAAAAAGTCCTGGGTGTAGCTGCCAGGAACTACTGGGTCTGCCTTGCTGAGTCCAAGGTAGGTTTCCCATCCCCTGTGATTCAGCCGATGGCACTTCTGCTCACCTTCCTCCCCCTTCACTATGTTGATGAGCTCTTTGGCTCACAGGCAGCTTCCCTTGGCTAAGGTGTGTGGGAAGCATCTGAAAACTCTTAAGAGCTATGCAAATGTAATGTGTTAACCATAACTTTATAGATTATCCTCTTAGGATGATTCTTTGGAATTTTTTAATGGAAATGTACTTTAGAGATTACAAAGAGGCAAATCAAGGTCAAATTCCTGAAATAGCCTGCACTAGATTGTACCCAGAAAGAATGACAGATCAATTTCTCCTGATACTCAAGGGTTTTCGTCCTACTGACTATGCCAATTCTCATCTTTTAAAATCCCTTTAGTGCGAACTATTTTATGAAAAAAAATTAGCCTGTTTCTTTTTCTCAACATGATAGACTCGAGGAACAGATGATTAATTTTACTCTTAGATTTTTTTTCTGGGAGTCTCTCCTCTCTATTCTAAAACATGTTTTTGCTCAAGTCTCCACCTTCTCCCCAATCAAGTTATAAAGTATTTGATTCCACCTGTTTAATAATTAAAACATCCCTTAAAATGTATTCATCTGAACTAAAATTGGCACCTAACATACACATAAACATTTTAGACTGAGTTTACAAGTCAGCAGGTGTAAAATAATCCTACCAACTAAACGACCAGGTGAAATTTGGAGCATTAGTTGTCAGGATAATAAGGGTTGAACTATACATATGTAACCCTGGATAGTATATTACATAGCAGTTGTCAAAACAATCCACACGTAAGTGAGGTTTTTGGAGTGCCAGGCACTGTGCTAAACTCTAGAGAGATCATTGCATTGATTTTTCACAAACTCTATATTATTCTACATCCATTTTAAAAATAAAAATATCAGAAAGGACAAATAATTGGCTGAACATCACCCAGCTGTTAAATGGGAAATCACATTTTAAATAGACTTTTGAGCTATGGTTGGTGTGGGTCAGTGGATTGAGCACAGCCTGGGAACCAAAGAGTTGCTGGTTCAATTCCTAGTCAGGGCACATGCCTGGGTTGTGGGCCAGGTCCCCAGCTGGGGGCACTCAAGAGGCAACCACACATTGGTGTTTCCCTCTCTTTCTCCCTCTCTGCCCCTCTCTAAAAATAAATTAAAAAAATATTTTTAAAAATACATAAATAAATAGACTTTTGAATGGTTCCAAGGTCCAGATTTTTAACTTTGGTGACATACTGCCAAAACCTGGAATGCCTTAGTAGAATCTTAAGAAGAAATTTTCCTTTAGAAATGATCTAGTATTAAAGAACAATCTAGTTTTAAGACTAGTTTAAGACTGGTCGGTGTGGCTCAGTGGGTTGAGCACTGGCTTACAAACCAAGTGGTCGCCTGTTTGATTCCCAGTCAGGGCACATGCCTGGGCGGCAGGCGGGTCCCTGGTGGGCACTCGACAGGAAACCACACTCTGATGTTTCTCTCCCTCTCTTTCTCTTTCCCTTCCCCTCTCTGGAAATACTTGAATACAATCTTTACAAAATATAAACGTGACTGTATATTCTTAGAAAAATCTTGAAATCATTATTTCCCAAAGGATTTTCTGCAGTTATGTCACATCTTTGTTAGAGACCAGTAAAAACTTCAATATTATTTAATAGTAATTAGTGCGATGTGTTACTTATTATAAAACTAGAAAACAAGGATGAAAACAAAGGAATTTAACTAGATTCTTTAAGTGTGAAAAAATATGTAGTGGTATGTTAATAAACATAACAACTAGCTCTCAAAATAAACAGATTTATGGTGTTAACTGATTTGTATTGTACAAATAATCAACTCATTGCGTATTTTGAACTTTTAGTATGATGATATTGAACATGAACTGGGGAAGGTGAATACAGTCAGCTCTCATGAGCTGGCACAGCCAATAATGTGATAGTCCAATTTTTGAATTGTTGAATCCTTTATGAAAATCTAAGTGGAAATTTCGAAGACAATATTATATAATTAATAAGTGTAAAAATTTTTTAACTTGATTATATTTTCATAGAACATTTATTGTCTTATAATTGCAGTGATAGTTTTCTTTTAGAAAATACTATAAATTTATTTTTACTTTGTTTCATTGATTTAACGAGTTCTTAAATTTTTTAATGAAAAGCAAGACCCTGAAAACTAGCACATTGCACTATGGTATTTCAAGGGACAGACCTCCAAGTATCTGTCTTTTTCAATATTTGCTCTCAAACATGTATAATGACTGAATTATTTGTAATTTCTCTTGGAGTAAAAATAAACAATAAATGTGAGTATTTAAAGGTATTTTTATCTTATATTAATTTTTCTTATATAACATTTTTAATGCTTCTGAGGTGGCATAAATATTGTTCTTGTGACAAATTGTTTGAACGGTAGGTAGTGATTTCCATTAAGTTCTGTTTCCTTAATTCTGATAAAGGAAATTACAATCTTTTTACACATTTAAACTCATCAACTTTTTGATATTTAACTTATTTACTCTTTCATTTATTAATATAAATTGTCTCCAGTTAAAGTAAAATATTGGGATAAGTAATTTACTTCTTTGACTCTTTCGAAAAAAGAATAAATTTATTTATTTTTTCATTTTCAGGATTTTCTATAGTCATCAGGCCTGAATTTCACAAATTAAGCTCACAAGAATAGAAAGACATGTCAATACATATTCAGCTTACCTGTGATTCTTATAAATCTCTGTATAATAGCGTTGAATAGTTCTAACAGTGCAAAAAAAAAAAAAGGCCCAAAAACTGAAAACAAAATAATCTTCATTCTAGTGACTCTTTTTCCTATTTCCATCCATATCATTGTACTTTTCAAATAAATTTATAGTTCCTAGTTTTTACATAGTTTCCTGATTATCTGTTGATATGTATCTCTCTCCCTCTCTCTCTATATATATTTGATCATAAAATAGCTGCTAAAATTTACTTATTGAGTGCTCATTATGCTCCACACACAGTTCTAAGTTCTTTGAAATTCTTAGTTCTCATAGCAATCTCAGAAAAGTGACTTTATTATTCTTATTTTACTAATAAGAAAAGTGAAGCAGAGAGGTATAGCCACTTAACCCAATTCCCAAGTTCACAGAACTAATAAGTAGCAGATCTGGAAACAAGCCCAGATATTGGGGTTCTAGGGCTTATGTTCTTAACCTATCTTTTAATAAGAATGTCCAATTTAGGTTGTACCCTTTTTAAAAAACCTATTATTATAAATTTATATTCATGTTAATTCCTTCATATTGAATTTATGTTCCTAAAATGACATTCTCAAATGTATGCTTTGCAATAAATAATATTTGAACTGAAAAATCACTTAGATAAATTTATAAACTAAAATGTATTAATGCACATATGTACCAATAGAATATTACTCCTATTAACATAACTTGGAAACACTGAAAAATATAGCTTTCCCAGCATTTTAATTACTGAAGCCAATTTTAGAAACTTTAGCCCAAAGAGCAATACTCTACAAAGTTACATGTAGGTGAAACCAGGGCTTTTGAATAATGCCCAGATTAAATCAAATATAGCCAATATTCTAGTGCTTGTTTTTCCCAAAACACTAATTAAGGTTTTCCATAATAGTGCAACATCTCTCAACTCATCTAAGTTTATTTTCCTTGTCAGACCAGGCTACAACTAGAATTAACAGTGAAGTGCTTTATTTCCCTTGATTACAGGAACATCTTCAAGATCATGGTCTGATTAAAACAATCAATTGAACTTCAAAATTAGTCAGTTGAGTTTAGTACCGGGAAGTGCTCCAATATATAATCACACAACTTCTTATCCTTTTCTCCATGGAAATCCTTCCCTCCAAGTACACACATGCAAGTGTATTTAGAATAGCAATAGTCTGTTTGACACATTCTCTCAGAGGATGCAAGGCGCATGGTATTTCACAGTTTACATGATGTGTCTGTCACTCTCACTTGACTTCTCAGCTCGTCAGACACATAACAGAACAAGATATAATAATAGTTATTAACAGACACATTTGATCCTCTCTGCACAAGTATTCACTCACTCACAGCTCATTCACTTCAATTGCCTTACAGAAAAACCTTCTAATTCATGATCTATATCGTTGTGTTTTCAGCCTTAGAAGGCCTTACAGTTTTCAAAGGATAGACGGAACACTTCATGCAATGAGAGGAAGACTACTGGACTGAGTATTCCCTCTGGGCCTCTTCAGAGATAGCAGTCGCCTTCACACTCTCCTTTGTGCCCATGGCACTTATCTTTCTGGACGGTCTCCTGGGACTGCCTTATCCTCAGGCTTTCAGTGGTTCCAGCAATGTGAGGAACCAGCAGGAGGCAGAAGAAAGAAAGGTCAGGATGTTTTCCTCCCTATCCCCTCACTTCTGAGCTGCAGCTTGTTGGTTATGCCCCTGTACCAAAATCTCTTATCAGGTGACCACAGAGCTCTCACCCCCGGTTCCACAACCTGGTCCTCCCTTTAAATCCATTGGCCTAAAGGTGACAATGAACTAAGCCAACGGCTCACTACTCTCTCTTATTTACTAACAACCCCCTTCCCCCTTTAAAACAGCCTGCTACTCAAGTGCCAGCTAAGGTGCCAGGACCTTGACGTGCTGACCTCAAACCCTTCTAAATGGAAAGTGTGTTGTCCTGAAAAGTAGTTCAATGTAAAGATAAAAGATGACACAATTCATGTATTTATTACAGTATTTTCTCTTGCCTCAATAGATATTGGCAGGTGTTTACTCGAAGCTAATTAGATTGCATTAACATTTACGCTGAGGGTTAAGAACTAATAAGAAGTGTGGAGCATACCGCATTGATTAAAAAATTGCATATGACCTTTTTCTTTCTTTGATTATTATTGATTCCAAGTAACTTTTTGGTGCAAGTTTAATTTTGAAGATAACCCTCATAGACTTGATCAATAATACCTCTGTTATCTTTACGAATATGTTATGTTAAGTGTTAGAAGTTCTATTATAAATATTTTAAGCATGATCCATAAAAACATTTATGATTTGCTAATATTTCATTGGTGCTGAAATATGGTTCAATGTTAGATTTCTAGAAAACATATTTATTAAAGCTACTATTACAACTGAATTCTGCACCAAATTCAAGTTTCATTTTGTTTTTTGCACAAATTGCCCTAAAATATTTAGTCAGATTCTTGTTTAATTTGAAGTTTTCACATAAGACTATACATTGCTGGCTTCTCTTGAAAAATTAGGTTTTCCACAACCCAGTAAGGCAAAGGTCTTGGGGTTAGGTAGTTGTTGTATTTCGTAAGCAATGTGCATGTCTACTATGTTCCCCCTATCTCCATCATTCCTTGTTTCTTACGAGTCTGATTCAGCTTTAGTTTACCTGCATCTGTAAGGCTTACTGATAAGAGAAGTTGCCGAGCCCAGAATGAGGCTGGCAAGCGTAACCATTAAGAGTGTGCAGAACCCAAGGACAAAGAAATTACCTCGGTCAGAAGTTCAGATCCATATAGTTGCTAGCATGGTAAGATAACTTGAGAAAAATAGCTCATGGCAGAGTTTCCAGCTTCTCTTTAATTTTTAAGATATAAAACTTCCTACTTCAGATCTTATCTCAAGTCAGAAGGCTAATAATGCCAACATCTTCTCCAAAATTAGGAGGTATTGACTTTTAAATACCAATCAACCACGCAGGCAAAAGAGAGAAACTAAGCCTTGAGCTGTCAATTCAATGGATAGTCAAAAGGCAATGAGTTGTAAAAAGTTCCTGAATTTTGGAGTCAGCTATCGGATTATTGAATACTATGATCTGTCTGGTTTGTAAAAATGAAATTTTTTTAAAGATTTTATTTTTTTATTTATTTTTAGAGATAGGGGAAGGGAGGGAGACAGAGAGGGAGAGAAACAGCAATGTATGGTTGTCTCTCACATGGCCCTCACTGGGGACCGGGCCTGCAACCCAGGCATGTGCCCTGACTGGGAATCGAACCGGGACCCTTTGATTCCCAGCCCGCGCTCAATCCACTGAGCTACACCAGCCAGGGATATAAAAATGAATTTTTTTTTAAAAGAACTGTGCTAACAGTATAGGACCTAGTGCTAAAAACACTGCTTAATACTGACAAGTTACTGGTTATCTTACAGTAATATTCAGGCATCAGATTTTCTCAGCTCAAATCAACTTTGAGCTCTCCATGGTTCTGAACTCTAGTTTTATACCATTAGTAGGAAGAAAGGGAGATAGATTAGACAAAGAAAATATATTGAAAATCATTGCATGAAAAATAGACAATCAGGATTTAGTTATAAAACAGGATGCTATGCACCTACATTATATGTAGAAAAGTCCAGATTCAAGTATTTTAGTTTTAGTATTTGAGCACTTCTAAAATCAAAAATAAAGTATGTCCTGTGCTTATCAAACAATTCTGTTTTGAATATACACAGGATTATAACATTCATTCATTCATATATTGAATGTTCAACAATAAATGTTGTTTGAACACATACAATATTCTAGTATCACATTACTCTATTCTTTTGTATTTCAGAAAATAAAATTAATTACATTTATGATAGAAAAAGGATATATTCAGAGAGAGTATCCCTGAGGAAAAGATGTTTAAAAGCACCAAGGATAAATTAAAGCAAACCAAATAAAATTATAGCTGGAAGGACAGAAGCATTCCTTATAAGGAGAATAGAATATGCAAACACTCTAGGAAAAAAAAAAAAAGAGGGAGGGAGAAGTTAGTGAATTTTTATCCCATAAAACTATGTTGGGAACAACTAGGCAATATTTTCATCCACAATTTGGGTAAAGCTAATGCAGCTGAAAGCATGATGCTGTGGTGTACCCAACAGTGTGATATCAGTGTTCATTTCTATGTAAGTGTTGTTCAGTCAAGAGTTTGTATCATTGTGCTTAGGTAGGATAACATAATAGCAGCTTTAAATCATTTGGATATTCTTAAGCAATTTTATTAACACCTGAAGATCACATTTAACATTAAAGACCAGTGGAATACAGATTGTGCCTCCGCATCAATAAGTGCTTGTTGCAAACCAAATCCCCTAAACACCAGGACTGAGAACAGGTCATGGAAAGTAACTCATCGTCATGCAGGAATTAACAGGGGGTAACTCTGGCAGCATGAATCTAAAAAGGTCCTGTAAGTCTGTAGCAGAAACAACTTTGGGGAATCTGCAGGAAGTAAGAGGAAAAAGAAGTACTACAATTATGTTATTTTGTCCACACTGAGTCAATGGTGTTACATCTATCAGCAATGAATGGCTGCAACTATAGAAGATATGCAGCTATTACATTAAATGTAATGTTTTGAAATTGCATGTGTGTGAATGTGTACATTTTCCTGGGGGGCTGATAAGCCCCAGTTTTTATCAATGCCCTATAATTTTATGGACCATTACTATAAAATATGTCTTGAATATCATAAATGCAATTAAGATTATTGGCTTTAGCCAGTAACTACAGATTTCGGATTTAGTACAGATATTAAAGAAATTCACAAGCCCTTAAGTTCGTGTTTTTCTGTTTCAAACTATAGTTGAAACAACAATTAGATAACTGGAGATTAAAGTGGAAGGTATTCCACTTTAACAAAGAATGAAAGGGGGAGTTAGGCTCCCTGCCTCAATGATGTATTAATTTAGAATGGCTAATTATTAATTTTAATTGTGATTGGAAATTGTTGATGCACAAAATTGTATATCAGTAAAAATATATTTGTATGCTATGAACCATAATAGTAAAATGAACATTTGTAAACTTTCCATCTCTCTGAAAAAATAGAACATGCCATCACTATTAAATTTAACATTGCCTTTCATAAAACCTGAGAAGGAACTTCTGTAAACCATTTTTCAAAGTACTCTACTGCACATTGACATAAAACTTGCCATGGGCTGAAGATGACTAGCTACTTTTTACTTTCTCACAGAGGAAGTCCTTATCAACCAGAAAACACTTTCCTAAAAAAAGTTTACCATAAATATTTGACTTAAATTTTAGCTGCCGATAAGCTCCAAATATTAAAGGACAGACATGTGAAAAATCTTTTGAAAACAAGTTTAGTTATTCTTTGCTATTTTCTTTTAAAATTTGACGCAGTTGCAAAACTTTGATTTTACTGCATTTTTACTTGAAGTATTTCTCTGGTCTCAAAAAGCTAAATACTCTGATTTTTTTTTATGCAATTAATCAAACAGAAAGATTAAGTTTTTACTATATATTTTGTCCCATTTTAGTAGGCCATGACTTTCAAAAATATGAGGTAATATAGTTTACTTTCATTATTTTTAGTGCATAATGCAATATATATTCACATAACAAACAGATGTTTTTCAGTTTTTGTTATTTAAAATTTAATCATAATTATTAAATTATGTAACTTTTATTAAAGTTATAACCAAAACAAAAGCCAAGATTTTCAAAAACATTTTTCTAACTATAATCTCATATCTGCTTTTTTAAAGGTATATCCCATTTGTTCCATAGAGGTATGACATCTTTATCAATCCTTTCAGTGATAAATGTCTGTCTTTTCAATTGAACGGTTTTCAACACTAAATTGAAATTTGAACAAATTCTGAATTAAGATCTCATTTATAACCACACTCTCAGTCTCCTCCATACATTTTCTGTCTTAATGGGGCTTGAGAACATGGAAAAGATAAAGGAAGACGTGAATAAATTTGCTTTTTTAAAAATAGATAGACACTCGTGAGCAACCTTTTTTTCGTCCAATTAATTTATTGCCATTATTCAGTCATGAACTGAAATAAAACCCTGATAAATTTGAGTCTGTGGATTCTCATACTTACTTAATTCCACAAGTTTTAGAAAATTATTCCCCATATATTACCATGTGTTTTGGTGAAAGAGACATTAATTAGCAATGAGCCTGCTCTTAAAGTGTACGCTAATGGTAGTAATACTTCATCTACAGAATGTAACGGAACTCTCTCCATCAGTCACAATGCATTGGGCTGCTTAAAGTGCAGTCTTTTCAATGCATTTTAAAGAAAACTTAGAACTTTCCAAGTCACGAGTTCAGGTTTTGTCTGTTATCTGACAGAGTCTCTGCGGATTATCATTAGTCATTATCATTATTCATTAACTGTGCTGCACAGTTACAAAAAGTTACTATTTTCTTTAAAACCCTGTAAATATAATGTTTCTATAAGTATATAGACTCATAATTTTCATGAAAAAATAGATTTATCTAAGGTAACTTACAAAATATTTCAAGTTTTTCCCCTTCATACATGTACACACCCTAAATATGACTGTGACTACAGGGACATCTAAAGCCACCAGCAACTAAAGATAACCAAGTTAAAGTTGTCAGAAAACTGTCAATAAACTTGAGCTAGTGAAAATCTGAAATTTCACTTGTATTTAAGACAGCCTAAGATTAATCACATTCATACAATTTGAATGTTGATTAATTCAGCTAAATGAATGAAGGTTATGTTCATCTTAAAACTCTGCTCTAGCTCTGCCTGTGTGGCTCAATGGATTGAGTGCCAGACTGCAAACCAAAGGGTAGCAGGTTCGATTCTCAGTCAGGGCACGTGCCTGGGTTGCAGGCCAGGTCCCCAGTAGAAGGCGTGCAAGAGGCAACCACACATTGATGTTTCTCTCCCTCTCTTTCTCCCTCTCTTCCACTCTCTTTAAAAATAAATAAATAAATAAATAAATAAAAATAAAACTCTGTTCTAAGGTTTTGTCTACCTGGCAGGTTAGAATGATTTTCCAGTTCCTTCCATAGTTGGGGTTCGCTATATATGTAATCTTATAAATGAATTGAAAATTAGTTATGAATTAATTTTGTTAAATGTATTATCAATAATCATTATCCTATAAATCAGGGAAATTATAAAGAGAAAAAGTGCCTAGTCATACTCTAAAATCTGAGTGTGTTGACATTCTATGTTTTATTAAATTTCTAAAGTACTTAAGAGGATAATTTTATATTCGAGTGTTTTTCCCTTAGTAGAGTATTATTTATATTTTATTTTTTTATTTGAGAAAAAAAGCAATATATGGGGCACTGTTTGATTCCATAGGGAATTTAATTAGGTGGAAAACTCAATTCCTCAATACTGCATTGTACACACTTCACACAGAAACTATCTAGTCT